>JAEIIU010048964.1:0-57847 GCA_018874675.1 Drosophila baimaii | reverse complement strand
AAATATAGGAGAAAGCTGATAATTTCTTAATGGAAAACAAATACTAATCTTTTTTAATATCACATGTATAATTACGATGTAAGAACAATATTAAATAACTTTCACTTTGTTACGAATTTAAATAAAAAAAATATTAACGAATTTCAAGGTGTCTTATCATTTTGAAATTAACCTTAGTTGTGTGTATTCTTAATGTTATCGTTGGGGGTTTTGGGGTGTTCCCCAATTAGTTGGTATTAAAAGATTACTTATTAGTTGAATTAGAGTTAATTTGGAATGTTTCAAAACATTATAGTCTTGTCTAGGGATTAATATCAACACTAATCATATAGAAAAAATCTTAAAGGTTGATATATCGATATTTAAAATATCAAAAAATATCGAAATTAATGTAAAAATATCGATTATTAAATATAATGTGTAAGAAATAGTCGAAAATGTTATTTAATTAAATGTATTCTTTATTTTTATCATTTATCCAACAATAATAGTTTAAACCAAGCTTAGGCTTTTCTTTAGCAGAGTTCGATTTATCAGACATAATATCGATTTATCGCACATGAATTGTAAATATCGAACATGTGTTAAAATATCTAAAGAATCGATATAAAAATATTATTTGTCAGAGCTAGCTTGGACACATAATTTATATAAATAAAATAGGTTTCTAAACTTAAATTCCTATTTACTTCTTAATTTTTGAAGTCAAAAAAATACCTAATTATTTAATACAACCCCTATGATTTTATAGGCTGAGAAATCTTGAACATTTTTTCTGTAGAATTTATTTTGAATTAATGTTCTCTACACAATTTTGCATTTATTGGCTCAATAACTATATTTTCTAAAAAATTAAACCCCCTTTAATTAGGGCATTCCCATTTTCGCTTTCCATTAATATTGGAAACACTTATCAAATCGAAAAAAAAGTGCGTCATTTCGAGTGTCTGTGGCAGCTGCTGCTGGGGAGAAATTAATTTGAAAGATTTCTCGGTAGCGGTATTTTTAGTGCCTTCATTGGGAATTTCGCCACAATTTGGCAAAGAAAATATCCCAAAGCTATTTTTGGCCACTCGTCAATGCGTTTTTCACGTTCACTTTGCGCAAAAATCCAACGAAAATATTTCAAATTATATTGCTACGAGATTCTCCCACACACACATGGGTAAAATGTATCTATTTTAAAATTAGCAAAGAGCAGGACAGGGCAGAAAATTGGCTTGTAAACAGAATGAATTTTCAGCCTGGTTTGATGGCCTCCCATCGTCGTCTGCCTCCATTTCCTACCCGCCATGGAAGTTGGCAACAGTTGGCTCTGCCTCTTCTCGGGTTTTCCCCTCCCCTCCCACAAAAACGCCATTTGAATAATTTATGGACTATGAAGTGTGTGTGTGTGTTGGGGGGTGTGTGTGTGTGTCTGTACTTTCCTCTATATTCAATTCAATTCGATTTTCTCTTGTGCGCCTCGGTATTTTCCTGGCCTTCGCATTTGACGTCACCAAGTGGAAATGCCAGTGGCAGTTTTTGTGTGGGAGCTTTGTCTCAGCCTCTAAACATTGAAAATGCACTTGAATATTTAACATAGTATTGTAAACTTTTGTATGCTTTTCTTTGAGAGATATCTTTTCTAAGGCATTATCTTTTTTTTTGTATTTTTCTTATAGAATCCACTGTGAATTCAAGGAAGAGTGCTTTGGAAACGACACGTGAAAAACTTAAAGGTAAGAAGGAATTTCTGTTATTAAATAAAGTGGATTTACCTTTTACAAGTAATCAATTGTGAAAACAAAGTGATTTAAGGAGGTTTCAGGGGAGTTTTTTACAAACTTGTAATTTTTTTATATATTTAGGGGACTTTTTTATATTGATTTTAATTATTAAATACTGATTCATCATTATATTATGGATGTTAAAGAAATCTCATGAAATTCCCTCATCTCACAGCTTAATAAAATCTCAGAAAATCCCAAAATCTAAAGCTAAAATGGCCTGATAACTGAAACCAATATACACGTTTTTACCATGGCTCAGACGAAAAGTGGCAATCTGTTAAGGCCAGGATAGTTCCTTCTATAGAGATATAGCAATGACCTTCAGGGCGGCCTATCAATAATAAGGTTTCCCGGAAAAAAAACGAGGAAAAAAAAATAAAGTGAAATAGAAATGTTTATAGATACGGATACAAAGCGAGAGAGTGTGCAATGGTGTGGGGCAGAAAAGCAGATGGGCTTCCACTCATGTCGAATGGCGTTTAATACAGTTGTTATGGGTGCCAAGCACAAAGCAATCGCACAGATACACACTTACTATACACACATCCGCGGCGTTGATAAAGTGCGTGCTCTGCACATAGGCATAAAATACTGCGAATAGAACCGATGGAGAGCTTCGGTTGATAAGGCCAAATGGCGTGATTCACGGCAGAGTTCTTCCCTTACATATATGTATATATATGATTATATAGCAACAATAATATCAGCGTGTTTGTGTGTGCAAGCGTATCGGAAAAGATTATGCCGTACTTAGAGATACTTGGCCGTAGTCAGCCGCATTTCACTTTCATTCCGATAAGCTTATACGTGACGTAGATACCCACAATATAGCGCGATATCAGGCCGATAAGGCAGAGATGAAATGGCTCAGTGATGGGGTCAAAAAGTCAAATGAAAGAGGCTAAGAACAGAGTTGGAATGACCCACATATTCATATAAATTTAATTAATTTTTTATGGTTTTTATATCTTTAAACTAAAGGCTTACCTTGCTAAAAAAAAAAAATAAATAACTTAGCAGATCAGGCTTATCTTTAACAGCATCTTTACAACTATTGTTTTCTCATTTATTGAGATCAAAAGATACATTTTGTGGCAAGGATTTTCACCAGAAGTGTTTCCAGCTACCTGCTTTGGTTGTAATTTACATTTTGCTACATTTGCTGCCAACTTTTAATTACCGCCAGCCAAAAAGTCTGACCTGTCCTTAAGAGATTTAAGGGATTTAGGGACTAGCGCCAGGCTCAAGTGCGTCGTCAAGTCAAGTGGCCCAAGGAGTGCTGATCCCCGAGATCCTTTACTGCGAGAGATCCCTTTTGAACTGTGCCCGGGTTCGTCTATTGATGATTTTATGGGTTTTACCCGGGAAAATCCGTTGGCCAGGCCGGGCCGGGCCGGGTAATGATGCCATTCCGTCTGTTGCGAACCCATTTTCTGTGTTCGTTCCGGCCAGGTAAGCCCGTAAGCGTAAGCGGCCAGCAAATCCATTGACGCAAGTGATTAAGGCTGTCTCGCTGATGTCTGCGAGAGCTGAACCCAAAAGCGATTCAATTAGCTGACATGTGAGGCTATAAACAGCTGCTGCCGCTTGGCGTTTGCAAATATACGCGGCCCTGATGGCCGGCCAACGCAACCGGGCCCAAAAGAATCCCCTGCACTTACAGCCAAAAAGAATCGGATGTGTGCAGAAGAGTATCAGATAGATAGAGCAGCAGCGGCAGCAACAGCAGCAACAGATACATCGCACAGATACACGCGTCTGCGTCTGATGATTCGCATTCCACGGCATATTTTCGTTGGCGTCTCGCGTTTTGCGTTTTATTTACTGCTGATGCTGCTGCTGCTGCTGCTGCTGGCTCTCGGTGCGGTGCTTAATATAAAGCGATTTCATAGACGCTACAAGTACGTCGACAGGCGTCTTGGCTGCGCGTCAAAGAATGTGTATAAAAGTATCTGCCGCCGCACTCGCCGCATCTGTATCTGTATCTGTAGCTCTGTAGCTGTGCGAGCGCGCACAGTCGCCAAACTGGCGATTCCCAATCAGCAGCGCAAAGCAAAAGCAAAGCAACAGCCCAGCGGCGGCGGCGTCAGCATCGACAACTCACGGACTTGTTGTGTACACAAAACTCAGCCACCGGGGGCGAATCAACGAATCAACGAATCACCGAATCGCAAATACCCTGGGAGAAATGGAATTCGGCGGCAAATTAGTCGTAATTATTCGATTTGTTTACCAAACAATTGGGTCTCCCCGGCTGCGAATATTTTGAAATACAAATAGGAAAGGTCTTGAGAAAGTCAAGGTGGGCAATTGGGTCAGGGAATCCTAGGTACTTTTGCTTCGATTTTTTAACCAAATTTATTCTAAATCAAAATTATATGTTGGACATTAATAAATGATTATGAAAATATATTTTTAATATATAAATATAATATATAAATAAATAAATGTATAAATAATCAGGCCTGTGAACTCATATTAGGTTAGGGTTAGGAGCTCGAAACTAAAACCAGGTTGTCCATATGCTGGAAACCGGGTTCATAATCGAACCAGGGTTACAAAAAATATGTAATTATGCTACATTTTACATTAGTAACTAAAATGATGTCCTTCCTTCCCTGAGATTCAATAAAACTAAATTTTAAAGTGAAAATCACTATCTTCTGTAAGTTTCAAAAATAAATATTTACCTGTTTCAGTCTTATTCTTTGTAAGTCATCGAAATTTTAATAATAATAGTAATAAAGGTAATAATAATAATCTAGTGAATTCAGTAAAATAAATGAAAACTCCTTAATTCGTATCCGTATCCGTGTCCGCTTTACTGATATTTTTACAAAGAGAGATACATATGTTTTTTAGTAGAACAAATCTTTATAAATGGAGTAATAAATGCTAAAGCTAAATTGCTAAATTATGAAGCTAAATTCTTTTTATTTTTAATTCTTCTAAAATATTTATCTTTCCTTGTAAAAAAAAAATTCACTAATAAGTATAGAAAATAAGGAATTAACTAAATTAAGCATTAAATTATTACATGCGAAGCTCTATGGAATTTTTTAAAGGAAGAAAAATATAGAGAAATTCAATCTTTGAATTGAAAAACAAATATTGGCGAAATAATTTTGAGATAAACTAAGGTTTATATGCCCTTAAACATTATTTTATTGAAAAAGCCATGATTTTTGTTAAATTAAACTTTATGAACTTACTGCTTAAAGGAAATTCTGCATAAATAAATCGCCTGACAATTTATATACGAAAAAATCATACTTTCTGTAGCATTATATACTTCTTCTTTGAACTCTTAGTAGAAATCATAAATATATATTGATTCCTGGTAATACAAAATTTATGATTTGACCAAAAGTTCATACAAAAATAAATAAATCAACTGCAGAATTTACCCGAGATTAATTCTTAGGAACTCTCTAGTTTCTAATTACCCTGGGTGCCACCTGGAATATATGTAAATTCCACTTGATTCATCATTCGTAGGCCCCCCCAGGAGGTCTTAGCCATAGTTGTTATTGGTTCGTTTTGGTTGTGCAAATAAACTGAAATAGCTGAAATCCGCACTGGCTATTATGCCGCCTCTCTCTCCCTGCGAGTGTGTGTTACTCACACCAGAGTTTTGTGTTTTGTGTTTTTTTTTTTATTTTGTTGACTGCCGCCGGCTGGCCAGGCCAAAAGCCAGCGTTGCGTGTCAACAAATGAGCAATCGACAATAGTATAATGGCCAAGTTAAGCGGCCAGAAACACCCGACAGTGTCCGCTCGCTCTCACTAGTGCCGCCGCTAATGTCGAAAACTTGTAGCTGGGCTGGGTGGCTGGCTGGCTGGCCGTTGACTAAGGTCTAGGCGTTCGTTTATTTATTCAGTGCTGACGCATTCGGTCACTATTGAGCTAGAGCCACTACTACCATCGATTCCACCACCACACCAGGCTGTCTGACTAAGAAGCTCTGGGTGGAACCGTAGCGATAACCCCCGGGCCATAACGCTTAAAGGGAAAGGCCAGCCGCCAGCTGATAGTGCTGCGGATCGTACCGCACGGATGGGGAAGATGTTCGTGGAAATCGACTCTGTTTTCTCTGTATAATTATAAAACGTTATCTGTTCATAGTTCTCTGCCTGATGTGATGTTCTATTTCCACAAACAAGTGTCGTGTTTAATTTGTTATTGATGATTTCACTTTGATTAGAGAATTTTCGTCGTACAGCTGTATGCAAATGGGGTTGTTCTGTCTTCAAATAATTAACTAGATTTGTTATTCACTTTAAAAATGATTTATATTTTACAAGCAAGCTCCCCTTATTTATAGAATTTATTATTTTGAATGTTGTACTATAATATATAATATTATTTTTACAATTTAAGTATAAAACCACACCCTATATTTTTACAATTTAAAATACATTTTTATTCCCCACTTGAGGCCACATAAAAATTTATTTTTTGATTCAATTAACACACAAAAAAAAAAAGAGATTACTTAGCGCACACCTTGATAAATGGCAATCCCATCGATCAACGGAAGCATTATAATAAAATCTGGCCACTCCCACGCCTTCCCCTCCGGAGTTTCCGTTTTTCCCATGACAACCGCTTAATACCCGTTCACGTTCTTGTTCTTGGCAGCAAATTGTCTGGCTAACTTGTCTGGCCTTTGCAGCTCCATCAACTTGCCATTTTGGCTAAGCGACTGCCAAAAATCGATAGCGCCCATAACTATGCAACGCGTAATTAGGCCCGGTTGGTGGATATGGGGATTTGTAATTATATGCAAAACGGATATTGGGTTATTATTAATGCAGCACAGAACGAATGTGGGTTGACATATGGTTAGAGGATTGTTTAGACTTTTCAAATATCAATTAAAAATAATACTCATAGCGTAGTTAAGTCGAACCCTATACGCAAGAAATGGTTCCTATTAATTATTTATATTATATCAAGTAAGACATATATTTTCATATCAAAAAGCTTTAAAAAAATATGTTTTATTTAGCTAATTTTTGAGTTCTTAGATAGATAAAACCAGACTCTATCTGATATATGACATCAGGAGTGTGATTGCTAGTTGCGTTGCTAGTTTTCGAGCTAAGCTTCTAGCTTAATATTTGGTGCCCAACCCTGATTTTTATAATACAAGAGATTCATTACCACAATCTTAAAATATGTAAGTTCAAGGATCCAACCCATCGTTAACCCATCTTTTCGGTATCTTCTTTCCTGAATATCCAGATATTCTATAGAATCTTTACTCTTTTTTCCGTGTGCCCGCTATAATTTAACAAAAGCCAATCAATACTCCGTTTTTTTTTTTTTTTTTTGTATTTTCTTTATTTTTTGCACTGTGCATTCAATTAGTTTTGATTGTCGCTTCGCTTTTGTCTCTCGCACGTTGACGATGCTCAATTAAAGAAGTTCGCTCTATTGATTACGTTTAATGTCGATGACGAAGACGCCTTCCCCTGAGTCGCGTCGCATCGCATTGCCCATGCCCCGACCCGACACCGCACCGCCCTTCACCTCTGGAACCACGACTCGGTGGCGACTCCCAAAGCGGTTCAAGTGAATGGTCAAACCTGTTTGCTCCGCAGATATGTTGGGGGCATGTGCACGAGCGGTAATAATAACAAAGTTGGAGCCGCCGAACGGCAACGGCAACGGCAACGGCGACGACGACGACGACGACGACGACGACGACGACGTCGCCAACATTTGCTCAACGGCTGAAAATACTGAAAGACTGGAAGACTGAAAGACTGAGCGACTGAAAGACTGAACCACTGAAAGACCCAACGAATGAACGGCCCAGACATGATCACGTCGCCGTTGTTGTTTGGGTCTCTGATTGTTTGCGCTGTCTGTTCTGTCTGCGCCGGAGTTGGAGCCAAAGTCGCCGTCGCTGTCGATCGTGCCAGATACACAGAGGGAAAACTATTAAAGTAAAATTATATTTTACACCAAAGACACTTGAACTACTAAGACGAGTAACGACCATACACTTACGCGCTCTCTCTGTCGCCATGACAACCGTCTTTGCTAGGACGTTTCACTATGTCCAACATGAAAAAGGCGTGTGCAAAAATATCGTATGGCGTTCGCCATCTTAGTAAATAGAGAGGGTCTTTGGTTGCACACCAGGGAGCAGATATCTAGAGCAGGACTGCTTTTAAATGCAATCCGAGGGAGAAACTTCTTTGAAGACAAGCCATAGGCAAGACGAAACCTCTAAGGTACGTGTGACATACCTGAAACCCAATGGAAAGTAAAAAATAAAGCAGCTTTTAATGCTTCTCTGAATTTTAATTAAAGAAATGCTTTAAAGATGCAACTGAAATTATCTAACATTAACCTAAACATATTTTAAATTATTATTTAATAAAAAGTAATTACAAGCACTTTTCCACCTAAATATTGACCCATTAAGTCACGTAATTTTCTTTGGTGTAATATTTACTTTACCGATAATCGCATAGTTTTGCTGAGTGTGGCATTGTCGCCAGTTTGGCGGGACTGGCGATCGTAGCTTCTGGTTGCAATGTTTCCAGTATTGCCCCTGCCTCTCACCCCTTACCCTCCCCAGTCTCCACTTCGCTCTCCCCCCTTTTTGACGAATGTTTTATGTAGCGCTTAATGGTTTCATTTGGCGTTCCTCCATGTGTGTGTGTGTGTTTGTGTATCGATTACCCAATGCGTGAATGAGTAAGAACCCATCGATGGGGGCGACGTACGCCTAGTGTTTTTTTTTTAGTATTTTTATTGTAGTTATTGTTGCAGTTTGAGACCGGCGGCCACTTGTGCCTATTTATGTTTGCCAGTCTCCACAGACACACACACACACAGATACTGGTGCATCGCACAGATACGCGATACGAGCAGATACTCAGATACGGTTAATTGTTGCCGTGCAGTGATCACTGATCGCTTGTGTGTGTGTGTGGGTTTGGTTCGTATTTTTAAATCAATCGATGCGATAGACGTTTTATTGCTGTAATCAATCGTCGCGTGCATGTGGCAGCGTCGTCGTCTGTTCGATTAATCGTACGAGTGCGAGTACGAGTCTGATACGAGTACGACTACGAGTGCCCAACAACTGGTATTACACAGCAGCGAGTACCCACACATAGTGCACGGTGAAAAAAATCATAGCATATTAAAGTTAGGGATTATTATTAGATTTACTATAATCTTTGATTTAAAATTAAAAAATTTCATAAGGTTTTTATTCATTTCTGGCATTTTCAGTCTTAAAACATTCATGGAAATACCATTGGATCTTTATTAAAATATTAAAATATTTCAAAGGTTTTTATAACAGCTGAAGCGTTTTCAGTAGTCTTTCGATTGCATCGTTATTAGACTAAGTATAAAGAGTATATTTAAAATTGAAATATTTCATAAGTTGCTTATAACATTTCAAACATTTTCAGTAGTCTTTAAACATTTTATGTATCGATTGGATCATTATTAGACTCACTATAAGAAATAGATTAAAAATTCAAATATTTCAAAGGTTTTTATATCATTCAAACATTTTCCGATGTTTTTAAACTTTCGAAGTATAAAAATAGATATAACCTTCAAATATTTCAAAGGTTTTTATATAATTTCAAGCATTCTCAGTAGTTTTTAGACACTGAGTTTTTCGATTGAGGTCTTAATTGATTCGAATCTGAATACTTTCAATAAATATCAATTACTCTTTGTTATCTTAACTTGTTCAGTTATCATCAACATAGGAACTTATTAATCTTATTAAGTCATATTCCTCTTTCTTATCACTATAATATATATTTATTAGAATCCATTTAATGTATGATGTAATGACAGATAAAAAAGACTATGATTTAATACCTTAAAAAATACAATTAAAGTTGAAGAATAGTTAAGAAATATAATCATGATGTCACAGATAGCGGCTATTTCGGTCAGATATGAATAGATACGAAATGGATGACCAACTAGGGTGATAATTTCTTCCCGTGTGGTATAGAGACGCCTTTTTTTTAGACATGTCTGTATAGTTGTACATATTTTTACATACATGTACATATGTAAGTATGTACATATGTGTCGCCCTAATAGACGACGAGTGCGTACCACTCGTCCTCGCTTGATTGTGTTTATTGATTAGATTGTTTACCTTTCTTCGTGATATCATCAGCGGGGCCCAGCAGCGGCGACCAAGTGTTGAGCGTTATCGTACGTCAACTGTCTAAATAAACGTACATCTGAGCACACACACTGGAAACTATTCCGATTCCAATGGAATATATGTATGTATAAATATATACATATGTATGTACATATAGTATGTTTCGAGAGCGCGTGTGTGTGATAGTTCTTATCGAATCGCTTCCGTTCGATTTGGCACAGAAAATTTTCAGACTTGTGGGGGGTTTTTTTCACGCATACATTGGTGGGTGCTGTGTGTACCGTTACCGCTGTTTTTTCGGGTAATACTCGTCGTCGTCGTTGTTATCGGAGATCGATTTTTAATGGCCGCAAAGCGGGGAAAGTGATTTATGGAGACCGTTTTTTTTACGGCTGCCACAAATTAATATCCAAAGTGGGATTGAAATGATTAGAAGTTCAATAGGTCAGCATTTAATAACTGGAGGTTTTTAATAGCAGTGGAATTTATTTATGTATTTTGAAACGTTTTGACGTTTTTCTTAAATCGTTTTTTTATACACTTCCTGTTGAAAACCAAAAATGCTTAGAAATATTATTCTGAGAAAATATTTATATGTTTTTCTCAAAATATATTTTTGATTTATAGTTCCTTGACATTTGGGAACGCCCAGAAACAATTTCAAGGATTGATAAATACATACATAGTATGTATTTTGAATTTTGAATGAATTGCTAATATATTATATTATTAATTTCAATATATTTTGACTATAAAAAACATAAAACTTTGAGAATGTAAATCATTTTAGAAATTGTAATTTATTAAATTAAATTTTTTAAACATTTACTGAGAGGGTAATATCCGCCTATTATTAATACTGGCATTATTTTAAAACAATACATAAGGTAAATACAAACCGTTAAACCAAAACAATAAAAATCAATTGAAAACGCAAAAAAAAGCACATTGCAAATTCTGAAATTCCCGAAACAAAAAAAAAACAAAAAAAAAGAATACACTCAACTATAAATTAGCAAACAAAAACTGTACACTGAGAACGGCACACACAGCGGGGGAAATGGAATAAATGTATAAATAAACGCAGCGCAGCAACAAAAAGTGCAAAACCAATTGATCTAATAAGCCAAGAACGCGGCGGCGCTCACTTTACGCGTTTTGTTTTTTTGTTTTTTGTTTTCTTTTTGTTTTTATTCAACAGAAAGCAACAAGAGCAATAACAATAGAACTTTTTGCGGCAAAAATACGCAGCGAAATACAACATAGAGAAGAAGAAGAAGAGGTCGAGCAAGAGGCAGAAGCAACTGATGAGTAGGAGGGAGGGAGAAAAAAGTGATTTCGCTCGTTTCGTGGAAAGAGAGCGAAGCAGTGAGCGCCATATGTCTGCTGGGGCGAGCAAATCACGTTGGCCGGAAAGAGATGGCAGGCGGCAAAAGAACACACAGTCATATACTCACTCACTCACTCACTCACCTCACACATACCACGACGCGCAACAGCCGACGACTTGGCGACGCCAGTTCACTTGCTTCAGTTGTTGTTCTTGTTCTTGTCGTTTACTCTTAATCATTCACACAGGGGCGGTTCAGGCTTTATGGGGTTAATGATGCAACAACACATTTAATGTAAAGAAAAAAAGCAAACAAGCTGGCAAAAGGCAAAAAGCAAAACCAAACATGAATATCTAATTGCTAGAATAAATTGTGTTTTTTGGGCGCAGTGCAAAAATAAGCACAACTATTTGCCCACACGACGGCGTTTGACGGAGCGAAACAGTTGATCGATACTAAAAGCGCGACTTTAACCCTTGAGGGCCAAATGTGACCAATAACCCTTGACAGCAATGACTTATTATCAAGAATAATTATAGAAACAAACACCGTTTAGTTCCAGAGATTTGAAAGGAATTTAATAAATCGCAAATGATAAGCCTATGTAAATTTCTCAGTAAAATTATTTATTTTTCAAATTACACATATTAAATTAAAACTAAATTTCCACAATACATTGTAGAACAAATAGACCTTGTAACATTTATATTATATTCTTATCAACTAACTGAAATTCAAATGATCTTCAAAGGAGATCAGAGATATGTTGCATGTGTGCCAGAAAACACGCTCTGCGACCGCCCAAGGGTTAAACAAACGCCGCTGCCTGTTGCTGCGGCCTCGGCCTCTGCCGGCGTCAACTGGGTCCGCCATTCTTCGATCTTTCGTCGAGCTGTGTGGTTGTCCGTTGTTCGTGTGGCTGAGGCGACGATGAGGCGGAATAGAGCGGAATAAATAACGCAGCGCAACATAAACAAAAGGCAAGAAACCACAAAAGAACGGAACATACGAAAGCGCGGCCGTCTCTGTGTGCGTGTGTGATATGCCAAAGTGTGTGTGTGTGGGCGAAGTGCGAGTGCAGCCGCCACAACAAGTTTTGTATTAATCAAATTAGATCATACCACAAAACGGGCGAAGAAACCCGCGCGGAAGAAGAAGAAGAGGAGAAGGAAAGGTTACAGCGAAATGAATGTCATAATATGCTAATTAGCTGCGGTGCAAAGCGACAAAATATTCAAAGCACACAATCTCACACAAAGTGCAAAATTCAAAGTCTGCTCTCTCTCCGCGAAGAGAGCGACTGGCGGCGAGTGTGGAATAAGTGAGTTGAGTGAGTGCATGCGTGCGAGTGCTAGTGCAAGGAATTCCGAGAAAAACTGTGAAAATTCAAAATAAACAAAAGTCAAAGAAGGGGAGATCTCTTGAGAATACAATACACGAAAGAAGCAGCAAGCTGAGAAGGCAACAAATACAAATCTGGGCAACCCCGCGGCCGGGCCGCAATATCAGATTTGTGTTAGTTTTAGTTTTCAGTTGAACCAGAACCAACAACAACAGCAGCAGCAGCAGCGGCGACAGCAGACAAGAAAAAACGTGTGCGGGTGAGTGGATAATCTTCGCATTAGTGTGTGTGAGCAGGAGAGAGGGAGAGAGAGCACACTGTGCAGCAACAATAAGAGATTTTTGTTGTTGTTGGACTTGAACTACTTTGAGGCGTTTTACCTGAGAGTTACCTGCGCTCTGGCCTTACCTTTTGCCCCAGCCAAAAGGTAAATTAAGCCGGCGCCAGGATACCTGGCTATGCCGCCAGCGCGAAAGAGAGAAGGAGATACGGACAGACAAAAGGCTTGCAACGTCATTGACACGACAAAAACAACAACAAAAGCAGAATGCAACGAAAGGTGGAAATCCACTTAAAGACTGCACCACGGGGCATCCGCAAGGGAATAGCTATCTCGTCACTACAGTAGAACCTTCCAGAAAGCACTCTGCACCCATGAAATCATCATTCCTGAGAAATAATATCTCTTAGATATTCCCAAACAAAACTACAAATTGTGGAATAAATCCTTGTATAAACAAAGTCATTTTGAGAGTTTACTCAGCCCCTTAAATATAGAATTTCATCCTTAATATGCGAAGTTTCACTGTGTATCTCTGAATATGTATCTTTAGGCCTGCTCTCAAGTGTTTTACGAACAATTAAACATGCAACAGTTATAATACGTTCCGCCTTTAATGCTATGTGCCTGTGCCTGTGTGTGTGTGTGGTGTTGAGCTGTGTGTGTTTGCGTGAGTTTTGAGGAATGCCCTGCCCGGGGAATGACGACACATGTTTATCGGCTGGGCAACCCCTAAAGAGCAGTCATGACCTTGACAACACAACAGCAACAGATACTCTGCGGATGGATACACGGATGTGAAGTCCTCGGATTCCAGTTACAGATACAGATACAAATACGAATACTTGAAGTGCCTGAAATCAGAGTTACTATTCTTTTCACGCCCATTGCGCATGCCTGTGAATATATTTCATCGTTTCATTTCAAATCGAATTCGTATCGAATCGAATCAATCCCCAAATATCCATCCATCCATCCATTCACCCCCCCCTGTCAGCACCTGCTCCGCCGAGTTGTTGCCTACGTAAGCGCTTTGAATTCATCAACTTTTTTTTTTCTTTTTGGTATTTATTTATGATTTTTTTTTTATTTTTCTCACTTTTCGCTAATATGCAAAAATTCACGACGCCGCCAACGTATTTCCGTCCTTCAAATGCCAAAACGCCAAGACAAGCAGAAAACAAAAAAATAAGAATAATATTCAAAAGCAAAAAAAAATCAAAAAAGTTAAGAAGCCAAAACAACAACGTACACAATTTTTGTGAGAAATTATTTTCATGTCTTTCTTCTGTGCTTAGAAATGCACGATTTGGAGATTCTTTTCTCTAATCGTTTGTTTTGGCAACCGTGTATTTATAAACAGTTTAATTTAATTGGCCCCCGAAAACAAAGCGCATAACGTGACATTAGAGCGAAAAACTGTCATTAACTTTTGCTTTTAACGGCGCCATAAAATTTGGTGAAAAATCAAGAATATCTCATCTCAAGATTCATTTGATGGGGGTGAACAATTTAATTATGATCGTTATGGTTTGCTGCCGCTCTGCGCTCTGTGGCATTACATAATCATCGAATCGATTCGAGATTTCCATTTGGCTGTCATAAAGCAAATACAAATAGATAATTTTTAACAAAAATGTGCTAACGCAAAAGGCCAATAGAAGAGGCAACTAAAAATATTATGAGCCGATAGATATATAGACGCAGATGTGTGTATGTATATATATTTAGCAGACGTCTACTAGGCTCTATACCGTCTACTGTCTAAAATAAAACACTTGAATGTCGTCTTACGTAGTTGGAGCATTTAAAAATACATTTCTAGCGCGGCGGCACCCAAAACAAAATGGAAAATCGAGGAAAATCAAATTCTATCAGCCAGAAGAAGGGGCAAAGCAGAGCAAAGTCAAAAGTCAAAGACAGTGGAAAATGAAAATAAACAACAATTATCGAACGAACAATCTGTTGTCTGCCTTCCTCTCGATCCTCTGCTTTTTTTCGCCTTTGTGTGTAAACAAAAAACGGTTGGCCGGGGCAATTATTTAACACTTTTTGGCTTTGGCCAAATAGCGCCACGGATTCCGCTATTTATAACATTTTCATTCGGGCTCTTTGCCGATTTACACAAATTGCGGAATACCAAGAGATATAATTTTATATTTACTTTGAACTCATTTTTTATTTACGATTATTACGCCCGCAAGTGCTATTTCCTCAACGTAATAATCATAAATAATATTTGCAAGTACATATTTGAAGCTTATTTGTGATTTCAAACATTTTTAGAAAATGATCTCTATCTCACTTAGTAGAAATTCCGAAAATCACGTTCCTAATCGAACTATTTAAGAAGTGGCCGAGAATAGTGGGTTTCGCTTTGAACATCATACAGTTTTTATTTATTTAATCTACAATTTGGTTTTGCCCGATTTCAACGCCTCAATTGTTGCCATAAATATTTTAGAACCGCAACAGACCCAAAATACGAATCCATAAATCTATACGGGAAAGGTATATATAAGTGCTAAATAGTATTCGATTCCGTTTCGTTTCGCTGTGCCAAAAATCAATTTTTGTTTATACAGACTTTACCTATATGTAAGCCCAGGGAACCTTGGCAATCGCCGAGCACCACCGCCCCAAACAGAAACCGAACACAATTTTACCCCCACGAGAGATTTTACAAAATTTCTTCTTCGACTGACGTCAAACAAATTTTGGGAATTTCCGCGCTAATGTGAAAAATGTATAATGCGCGTATTTGTATAATTTGGCGAGAATTTCGTTTTGTTTGCCAAATTATCCATAATATTGCTTACTCATCGGGAGGATGATAAATCGAGCTTCCGATATTAAGGTTCACTACACTTGGCACATAGTTAAGGCTATATCTTATCTATTTATAGGGGCTGGAAACCGTACCTTGACCTTTCACTCTTGACAAAGGAATCCACTACCTGACGAAGTCGATAAGCTTGAAAATGAAATCTATTTCATGAAAAGTACTTAGATTAGTGAAAAGACCAACGTCAGACCCGTTGGGTGAAATGTTTTCGCAATTCCCCAGAGTTTATCAGCGGGTTTAATGGGAATTTCACGCTGTGTTTTTTTATATCAATATTATGCACTGGAAATCCCTTCCTAAGTAAATAAATAAAGGAAACTGTTTATTGACTTGGCTCAAATTACTTTCGCAACTTATCGGTAAATGGCAAAGTTTTGCACAAAAGCATAATTTCTTTGTCCTAGCCTTATCAATTTTTGGACCCTACGCGACGGTGACTGGGAACTATATCCTAAAATGGGATGGTTAAATGGTAAATTATTATGATTAATAATGTTAATTAAAATAATTATTTCGTGGTTCCAATAGTTGGAAGACATTTTGTATTTATCTTCACGAACACTTTGTAAACAAAAAAGATTAATTCAAAAAATCGGTCTATATTTATCCATAACATTTTTATGTTGATAAATACGATTTTTTAATAAGTTCTTGCTTTTAATGATCACCATTATTCATTAATTTTACCAGTTATTTATTTTACAAACCATGTTATCAGTTATCTACATTAAAATCCATAGAAACATAATGTGTCCTATAAAGTTAGGGTATCGCTTTGCTTGTAGGGCATCCAGCAGTCACCACTTTCACTCGCTGGGAGAGTGATCTCCTCTGCTCCCTCTTTCTCGGTGAGAGCGCGTGCACTCGCTCGCTCTTTAATCGCCTTAATTTGATTTCCTATAACACTTCACCACGGCTGAGTGGGCAACAACAATAACAATGAGACACGGGTACGTCACTGGCCCTCTTTCTCCTTACCCCTCTAACAGCAGCTCCATTATGCTTTCAAAGAGAGAGATGGCCATAAAGCGCTTATCAAGCTCTTCTTTTCGCCTGTATTGGTGTGTAAAATATTATCGCAGTGTCCAAGCTGGAGCACGAAGAAGAAGAAGAAGAAGACAAAGAAGATGAAGAAAACAAGTAGCCGCACATACACACGCATACTCACATATCCATGCAAAAAGCTCAACAAGCTAAACTCGTTTTCAGCCACAAATTATTAAAATTTTTAACTTGATTCATGCTCATGCCAGCCAACTCACAAACACAAACGCCGCCGCCACACATAAACACGAATCAGCAGCAACAACGATATGGCGGCGGGTTTCCTCGTTTCTTATGAATTGACTCAAAGGCAGCAACAACAATAACAACAGCAGCGGCCCCACAATTCCACCGACAGTGTTGTCAAGTTGTTTGGCTTAGTCATGTTCGAGAGAGAGGGAGAGCGAGCGAGTGCGATAGCGAGAGAACAGGCTGTGGGGCTTCGTCGCCTCGCCACATGGCAAATCGTGTGCCGAAAGAGTGGGAGGGGGTTGGGGAGCCGAGCGCCTCGCCCGCTCTCACAGCTGCTGGCAACTCTGGTGTTCTCTCTTTCTCTCTCTGGCGATCAGTGTGTGTGCTATAGCAATTATTATTTTATTATCACTTTTTTCCGTTGCTTCTACGCTTTTAAATGCTTTTGTTGTTATCGCGATGTGCTTTTTGCCTCATTTTTTTTCTCGTTTTTCGTTTTCGCTGCCTGGTGCTCCCCAGACCTTCCTTAGTCAGCAAAATTTCGCATATTTGTGCGCGGGGGAATGTGATGTGTGATGGTGTGTTTGTGTTTGCCTGTGTGCGTGCGCGTGTTTTACGAACCGTGGATGTCTGTGTGTGGCGTACGTAATCAACAATAGGGGGGAATCAACAACAACAACAACGTCTGACTGGCTGGCGACAGTCTTTCGTTTCGTTTCATTTCATTTCGCTTCGTACTTCGCGTCACCTGTTGTTGGTGGCTACGTTTTATTCATCTTGTTTTTCTTTTTGTTTCTCTTTATTTTTATTTTTGCTTGATTTGATCATTTCGCAGTCCGCGCTGCCGCAAAATCAAAAGCAGCAAGAAGAAGATGAAGAAGCAGAAGCAGCGACCCTGTGCTTACTTTTGATTGACAATTGCAACTGTATGTGAGGGGAGGCTTTGCGAATAAGACGGTGTACGGTGCGAGTATGAGTGTGTGTGCGGGGGGTGGCGACGTCGAAGCTGCCGTAATTATTTGATTATTGTACTTTTTTTTAGTATTTTTACTTTTACGCTGCCTGCGCTGACGTCGCGCTTTTTAATACCCAATAAGCGACGAAATGAAAGGGGCATACACCACACAATTCGATGATATTTCCACGTACTAGATGTACATTTTGTTTGGTCAAAACAATAATAAATAAATTTTGGGACGTATTTCAAATTTTTTTATACTAAATGTATCTTAAATTTGATCACAAAAGACAAGATTCGGAGATCCCAGGATCTTTAAGAGCTAGAGCTTTACAACTTGGGATAAGCTACTACGAATAGTACGCAGAATATATACATAACTCTACCACTAACTGGGCTCTTGATTAATTCTTAATAGTTAAAATGGTTTTCAAGCGCCTAAAAGAATGCTGTGATACATCATTTTTACCGGGTATTCAAGTGTCGAGTCCCCCATCGGCTCTATCGTTCTTACTTGTTGTTTTTGCCCCGCTCGGTCGCTTCTTCGTTTTCTTTTCGCACACACACAGCACACGCCGTACACACACACCGAGCACACACGCTCTGAATGAATTTCGCTGGTCGCCTCGTCTAGTTGCCTTAAATGTTTCAGGCGCGTCGGTTGTCGATAGCCGCTTTTTTCCGATTCTTCGCTCTTCTCTTCGCCCGCGAGCCTTTTTTTCTCGCCGTGCATTTTCAATTGTTGCGTTCGCCTGTGATTCGCCAATATCAATACAACAATAACGGCAGTGCGTCAATATCAGCGTGCAATTAAAATTAGCGGAACAGACAGATGCAGTGGGATGCGTGTGGTCACAATTAAACTTGGGTACGTTTCTCCCCTGTCTTTCTGTTCACCGTTCATCGGTCGGTGCCACTCGTCTGTGATTTTCTACTATCTTTCGGTGACTTTTATCGGGCATTTCGTTGTTCGCTGGAATTTCGGAATCTTTTCCGCGAATTTGACGTATCACTCACTTGTGTGTGTGCACCGCTGTAAAGCGCTGCGTGCTAATAAATTATAAACAATTGCTAAGTGGGCGAGTGTGCTTAGTGCTTTTTGCAATGGGATGACGTCGTCACGTGGGGAATGACGGAATGGCGAACGGACAGACGGAATGACTGACTGGCGGACAGATGTGTGGACTTTGTGGCGCCGTTTTTGTGCCGCACCTCGTTTATTGTGTGTGTGTGTGTAGCTCTTGTTCGTTTTGCTCTCGGTGCGCGCTTTGGGTGTGTGGGTGTTTTTATAATTTGTTTTTTTTTTTTTGTCTTTCTTCCTATTTTGCTGTATTTTTGTTTTATTCAGTCAGTCACTCAGTCAATCGCGAAATGCACTTGTGACGTAGGCGATAGCGTGTGCCCAATATTTGCGTCAACTTATCAACCGCAAGCAGGGCGTTCTACACAAAGAAAAAAATAGGATTACTTATCTGTTATTACTTGAAATTTATTGAAAAATTGTTACAATATTTAATTTAAATTAAATAAGCAATATTACGTTTTATCATTTCAAAGTTAAGAATTGAATTAACAAAATACCGAATTTCGTTTTCAATTAAAGGCTAAAGTATTTTAATAGTCACATTAATGTTTCCAGTGCACCCACATCACTGCCTGATAATTTACCATAGCTTTATTTATTGCACTTTGCACCAGGGGCAATTGTTTTTCGCCTGGCTGGCTCAATAAAAAATTGCATGTAAATGAGAATGCAAATTCAGTTTGTGCATATAGAAAAAGCATTCCCCCATTCCCATGTGCTTCACGTTTACTTGACATTTTCACGCCTCAAAATACTGGCAAACAGGCGTAATTAGAACTGAAAACGTTAAACGAAAATTCGTGATAAAGAAAATGTCATTTAAATATTAACTTCACGGCTGTGACAAATGGATTTACTTGGGGAAAACAGAGTAGAGTGTGGATGTGATGTAAAAGAGAGATCTTGAAACGTAAGTACGTCACCGGCACAGTTAAAGTGTATACAATATTTGCACTTTGTTCTCCCCTGTGTACTGTGAGGAGAGGGTATCTTGGAATGGGAGGAGTCTTCTGGTTTTAGTAGCTGCCCTGGGGTCTTTAAAAGCTCCCCACATTCTGATTAGCTTATCTGCAGTATTCTCGCTTGATTTTATTATATTGTTGTGACTGTTGGTTGGCGGCCTTAGTTTGCTGTATCATTTTGTTTAGTTCTTGCTTGGTGTACAGTTGGACTTTAGTATAATTAGAAAAAAATAATAGGAGATTCTTTAATGCTATAATTATAAATTGAAATACTTTTCAATTAAATACAAATTGTTGGCTGATAACTTGTTCAAAAGTACCCAAAAATATGGAAATAATTCTTTAACTTTCAGTTTCTTGCCTTTATTATAACTCCCAGAATTTGTTAAATCCCTTTAGGCCTTAGGTTAATTTAGTTTTCTACAACTAATTGCTCTGTTTATTTAGTCAACATTTGCCTTTGGCACTACCCATCACACAAATGCACTTATTTTCGTTGTTCTGTTCCGCTTTTGTTTTTATTAGCAACAAACAAACTGCTAACAAATTCCATGTAATCGCTTAACTAGCACATATTTCAATTGTGGCGCAGTTGGCGCCTTGTAATTGACCTACTCATTCGTTTATTAATAAGTAAAGTACATACAACAACACATATTTCCTACACGTGATTATGTAATTAGGATTTGGATCCCCGACCAGCTAATCGCCAACAGCAGCACAGCCGACGAATGCCACTTAATTGCCCAATAAGCTGACAATCTGACAGCTAAATAAAAACATATACATATACTATGTACATACATATACTATATATTGGATAACTGACGTCAACGCGTCTGCAGTCCAGCGAATTCCCAATCACTTTGGGTTACAATGGGGATCGCTTATCGGTGGGGCTTTGTTTCTGACTCAGGCGCACGATAGTCCCCCCCACTGATAACCGATAATGATAATGAATCTGGCAAGCACACACAGACACACTCATACCCCAAAATATATATTATACCCACTATTTTCAGCTGTATATATGTATATAGCTTGGCATTATCAATGGAACTTTTAGGCAATTCTGTTTTATTTTTGCGGTCGCACGGCTCGAAAGCCCTATAACTGCTGATAACGAATTGAGTAAACACACTGGGGCGAGACGAGAGTCGTCGCTGCGATCGTATAAAGCCGTATAATGTGTATAATAATAACGCTGAATGCTAAACAGTCGCAGTCGAGTCAATTAACGCGACCCAGCTCGGTTGCCAGTGAGTTTTTCAGCCTGCTGTGTTTGGTTGATTGTGATTTGAGAACTGCCCCGGCTTACTAATCGCCCGACAAGCTAGTCATATAATATACATATATATGTACATATACACAAACAGTGAAACTTGCAACCGTATGAGCAGTGAAGAATTTACAACAAATTCTATAATTACAAAGTACTATATGATACGGTTATTAAGTGCTCTTTACGCTGTGTAATAAATATTTTAATTATGGTAAAGAGAGCACTTGGAAATGTTGAAATCAAGAAGAGATCAAAATATTGTAAGAGTAAAGCTGCTTTATTAATTATTATTTAATTATATTTAATTATATATCTAGATTTATACTGGATATATGTGTCAACTAATTAATATATTTACTAGAAATATTCATGTTTACTAGAAATAACGGCATTAGCTACTTTAGAAATGATATAAAAGCTATAATTCCTAATGGGTTCTAGCCTTGTTCGCTTATAATTCGTTGGCAAATGTAACTTAATGATGTGTTATCGCCTTTCCAAGAGTCTTAATAAAATTGTAGTCATTTTTACTAGATATGAAGCCCGTAGCCTCTTAAGATGCCCTTAAAGCCTTATAATTCCCAAAAGGTTCTCGCGCTGCTCAAGTAAAATGAGTTTGCAAATGGAACTTAATGATAAATTATAGGGGTGTCCTTGCTCCTATTAAATTTGTATTCATCTTTACTAGATATGAAGGGCCTTAGCCTTTTAAGATACGCTTAAAATCATATAATTCCCAAAAGGTTCTCGCTTTACTCATGTAAAATAAGTTGACAAATGAAACCAAACAATTATGTGTTGGATTTCGAAGACTGTTGAAATTAATCCACCGACTCTATATCACTGACACGCACTGTTGTCACACATTCTGAATTCCATGTGTGCAAGCTCGGTGATAAGGCTGTCCCCAACAACAACACCAACACCAACAACAACAACTACAACAACTACAACAACTACAACAACAACAAATACAACAACAGCGACGGCGACAGCAACAGTCATTACACTTCACTTGTCACTTCTCTTGGATTTTCGTACCGTTTTCGTTTTATTATATTTTTTGTCGCCTGTCGACGTCTGGCTTGCTGTATGTCTTTTTTTTATTTTTTTTTTTTTTGTATATTTTTGTGTGTGCAACAGGTGGGGCTTAACCTTAACTAAATTCAATTTGTTGACTTTTTTTTTCGACGCCGCCATCGTCGGGGATTCAAAATAGAAAGTTGATAAAAGAAACAAGGGGCAACACACAAACAACAACAAAAAAAACCAAAATATTTCTGCCATTATGCTTTATCGATGCGGTGTTGACACGTTCACATAGTGTCGCGGAAATTGACTTTCAATGGGAATTTGGCAATTTGTGATTCATTTTCTTTGGGAAAATGGGTACGCTCGACCATGATAAGACACTAAGTCCCCAATTAGGGGCTGATAGTGTGCTGGAAATAGTTATATATTAAAAGGGGAAAATGTCATGGGAAATCCTAAGGCAAATAGCAAGTGCATTTTGAATAATTAACACCAAATTTACCTTCAACTAAAGGGAATACATATTAGCTGGAAATGAATAGTTTATAGCCAAGTTCTTGACCATCAAACAGTAGGTATCCTGCGACCAAAACGGGTTGTTAGTGGGTTTAGCTCAGGCCAAAGACTCTAGAATTACCAAGATGAGTAACGACCACACATTTGAAGCCATTTTTTCTGTTTCCGACGAAAATAACGTTCTCTCCGTTCTCACAAAGTTGAGAGCGTAAAAATCTAAAAATAGAATGCGCTTGCATGTGTGCATACATATGTATAATGCGTAAGAATACGTGTACACACATACAGTCGTCGGCTGCCGCTGTGTAGTCCACGGAGAGAGCGCACTCTCTCTGTCTCCATGGCAACCGTCCTTGCTAGGATGTTTGCGCTATGTCCTACAATGCATAAGATCGTATGTGGTTCGGCGTCTTAGTAGGTAGATAGTCTTTGCTCTGGCCATATGGCTTTAGAAAAGTGTGCAGAAATAATCATGGATATATTAATTAGCATTAAGACTTAAATTAAATTATGCAGATAACAATAAATTAATGCTCGGATTTCTTTTTTCTCTCTTTCGTTCGTTTTTATTTAGATGAGCCCGCTGCGAATACGTCACAGGTTAATAAATTTGATAATAATATGGAAAATGCAAGCACCACAACGGCCAAGCATTACAAGACCGCAGGCAAGCAGTACAAGACCAATAAAGTGAATAATACGCGACGTGCCACAGCAGCAGCAGCAGCGGCGGCAGCAGCAGCAGCAGCAGCAGCAGTAGCAGTAACAACAACAAAGAAGCAAACATATCGGGAAACTGCAACAGTTGTCAACCAGAGAGCAACAAATAAAGCCAATAGAGTGGCAGCAGCAGCAGCAGTGGCAGCAACAGTAGCAGCAGCAGCAGATGCAGCAGCCACAGCAGCAACAGCAGCCACGCCAATAGCCTCCAAAGCAGCAGCAGCAGCAGCAGCGGCAGCAACAGATGTGGCTACTAGCAAACCCAGTACAAGTACAAGAGATAAACTAAGCGAGTTGCCGCTGCCGACTGTTGACAACAGCAACCACATCATCAGCAACAACAACAACAATAATAATAATATTAATACCAACAACAACAACAACAACCACCACAGTGATAATAGTATTAGTGAGAATAATTATGAATTTAAGTGTAGTAAAGATAAAGCAAGTCTAAGTGATAGCAAAATGACGCTACAACAGATGGCAGCAGTCAACAGCAGCGGCAGCAGCAGCAGCAGCAGCCACAAGGAGCCAGTGGCCATTGCCACAAATAACCACAATACGCCACCCGCCACCGATGGACCCGCCCTCGGGGATTGGTCCAGCAATATTTCAAGATATCTTCACAAGAAATTCAAGCGTTTGGCCAGCACCACCGAGGTGGAGAACGGTGCTACCACAGCGAATGGTGGTGGCGCCTCTGCGGATATGCGTACCACATCGCTATCCTCAAACAGCTCGTTGTCACCGCCACCGCCCACAACGGCAATGGTGGTCACCAATGGTCACCACCACCACCACCTGACCCAGCAGCTACCGCCGGCCATCACCACCACCAGCACCACCACAAATGAATACAGTGCCAATTTTGTAAATAGCAATCATGTCAATGCCATTGGACATGAGGAGAGCAATAGCCACAGAGCGGCAGCGGCAGCGGCGGCGACGGCGGCGAGAACGCGAACGCCGCTAACCAACAGTAGCAGCGGGAGCGTGACCAGCGGGAGTAGCAATTACGCAGCGAATGCCACACTCTCGCCGGCCAACTTTGCCCAGCATCAGCAGCTGACGCAGCCAACAGCTGGGGGAGGAGGAGCTGGGATTGCAGGAGGAGGCGGGATACCAGGCGGCGGCAGTGGCGGAGCAGCATTAGCCGGCGAGAAAGCCGGACGCTACGTGTGCCCCTACTGCAATCTGATATGTGCCAAGCCCTCGGTGCTGGAGAAGCATATACGTGCCCACACCAACGAGCGGCCCTATCCCTGCGACACCTGCGGCATAGCCTTCAAGACGAAGAGCAACCTGTACAAGCACTGTCGCTCGCGGTCGCATGCGGCAAGAGCGCGGGGCCTGGAGGTGCCAGCCGATGCCGACGATGGGCTATCCGATCAGGATGCTGACCTGAGCAACAGTAGCTCGGAATTGGTAAGTAAAATGTGGAGTACTCCCCCCAAGAAATCAAGCTAATTCCATGATTTATTTGTATACTTACAGCCAAGTCGCGCTGGTTCGCCATACGATGAGCCCATGAGTTCGCCCACACCCTCACCTTCCACGCTGTCGGCGGCGAAGAGCGCCTACATACAGCAGCCGCCGCCACTCCCCCAGCATATGCAACAATTGCCGCTGGGCTCGCCGGCTGCTGGCACATTGCCGCCCACAACGGCGGAGAATCTGCATTCGGCTACGACGGCCCAGCATCGTCCAGCACTGTCCATTGACTACAAGCCATATAAGCCCAAGTTCCACAATGCCTCCTTGTATGCCCCTGGCAGTAGCAAGGAGCAGCAGCAGCAGCAACAGTTGCAGTTGCAGTTGCAGCAGCAGCAGCAGCAGCAGCAGCAGCAGCAACTTCAGCAACACCAGCAACTGGCCCAGCAGAAGCTATCCATACAGCTGCCTTTGGTGCAGCAGCAGCAGCAGCAGCAGCCATCGCTCACACATCCCACGCTCTCGCCCAGCACACAGATGAAGATGAAGAACCACATCAACTCGCACCAGCTCCAGATGCAGCTGCAGCATCAGCTGCATGCCCAGCAAAGCCTGTTGGCCGCCATGCCACCAGTGCCCACAGCTGGGGTGTATTATAGTTTGGGACAGTCGCCGTATTACAACCAAGATCCCACGGCGGCGGCCATTCATCACAATGCCTTGGTCTTCCAGCAATTGCAACTGCAACAGTTGCACCTGGCGCATCAGCAGCAGCAGCAACAGCAGCAACAGCAGCAGCAACAGCAGCAGCAGCAACACTCTCCCTTGGTCAAGGCGCAGCCACCAAGTCTGCCGCCTCAACAGGTTTGTTTTTCTTTTGTTTTCTTTTTGTATTATTTATTAATTTTTTGATTTCTTGAATGTTTATAGCTGGTGCGAGCCAATAGCCAGGTTGTCACACCAGCGCCTGTCACGCCCACGCCTGCAGCCGCCGCCAATCTCAGCACTTTTGCCAGCTCCAGTGGCAGCATGCAAGTGGTGAGTATCAGGAGGTGTATATTCCCTAAGAGTACCTTACTTATATATGATGTGATCCCTTTCAGAATGTGGCCAAAGTGCAGGAGCACATATCCAAGCTGATCTCACAGAACGAGGCTATTGTGGAGAACAAGGAGATCTTGCTGCAGAAGAAGTATCCCAAGCAACTGAATCGTTCCCGCAGCTTCAACAATGCCAATAGCTCCAACAATGCGGCCAATGCGGCGGCGGCGGCAGCGGCGGCCTTGCATGGGAATAGCAACAACAGCCACAGCAGCATGAGTGGACAGATGCCAGAGCGGGAGACGAAGGTTAATTTGGCACAGGCCATAGTCCAGAAACAGCAGCAGCAGCAGCAACAGCAGCAGCAACAGCAACAGCAGCAGCAGCAGCAGCAGCAGCAGCTTCAGCAGCAACACCAGCAGCAGCAGCAGCAGCAACTCCAGCAGCAATCCGCGCTAGAACAGCAGCAATATATGTACGCACTCCAGCAGCAGCAGCAGCAGCAGGAGAGTCACCAGCAGCCACCACAACTCCTGGAACCACCAAATGGTTTAACCAAAAGGAACAGCTACAAGCCAGCACCAGGACCAACACCTGTCAAGCAGCAGCAGCAACAGCAGCTGCAGCAACAGCTACCGCCGCCACCCTCACCCCTGCCCATGCAGACGATGCAATATCGCCAGGATCCCGCAACGCCAGTGGCCAAAATGCCAGAGCAACGAGAGCCATCAACGGCCGGCACGGGTGTGCATGTGATGCCTTTGAATTTGTCTGCCAAGCCCAAGCCCGCCGCTGTGATAACAGTGCCCGTAAGCTCGCTGTCCAACAATTCGGTGCCCGCCACCTCGACGACATCCACGCCATCTGGAAGCTCCAAGGCATCCACGCCGGCGGGACAAGTAAATAATTCCATCATCAAGAACCTACTGTTGAATGCGCGCGGCTTGGCCGTGCCCATTGGCGAGGGCGACGATGCCGTCTACTCGTGTCCCATCTGTGCCAGCGAATTCCGCAGTGCGGACGATCTGAAGCTGCACAACAGCACCTACTGCCAGGACGCCAGCTCCAGTGCACCCATGAGCCCGGCCTCGTCACCCTTCCGCTCCAATTCGATCTCGTTAAGCCTGCCGGAGCTGAAGAGTCACATGGCCAACTCGAAGAATCCGTTGTCGCTGGCCAAGCTGGCCTGGTCGCAGCTGAAGACCAAGAGGAGCAGCCTGGTGGCGAGTCGTCTGAATGCGGCACAGACGCCGGCGAGGACTTCCACGGTGACAGCGGCCACGGCAACAGCTACGGTTGCAGCTCCAGCCACAGCGCCTGCCATAGCTTCTGTTCCTGCTACCGCTCCTCCAGCTGCTACTGCCACTGCTCCCTTGAGCGTTCCCGCACCACAACTTCCCCTGGAAGGACTGCGTTTTGTGGATGCCCCACTGCCCTCGCCAGGTCCCCTCCTCGGCAAGACGCCGCTGGTGGACTATGCACAGCAGAATGCGCCGCGCAAGGCTCAGCAGGACTCGGTGGTGATTACAAAAATGCACGAGGATCGTCAGTTTGGCAGCCTGGACAGTCTGGAGGCTCAGCCCGCCAAGCGTGTGAAGATCAGCGACTTGGCGGCGTCGGCTTCTCCCTCCTCCGCCTCCTCGCAACACAGCCAAGGCTTCTGCTTTCCCTTCAACAACAACAACAACAACAACAACAGCCTGCCGGAGTCGCAGTCAATCAAGGAGGAGTGCCTGCGC
Organism: Drosophila baimaii; assembly: GCA_018874675.1. Lineage (NCBI taxonomy): Eukaryota > Metazoa > Arthropoda > Insecta > Diptera > Drosophilidae > Drosophila > Drosophila baimaii. The sequence goes on along the minus strand of JAEIIU010048964.1, from coordinate 30,106 downwards.
AGGTTCACCTCCTCGGGTGGCTCAATGATTCCCATTTCGGAATGCCCCGACTTGGACAATAGTCCCAAGATGATACGCACTCCCCTGCTATCGGGTGGCAGCTTCCAGGATGTGTCGGTTAAGGTCAACAGCGAACCAGGGGGATCCAGCAAGGAGCGCAAACTCCTGGCCCTGGTCAGTGGCAGTGGACTGCTCGGGGTGAGTTCCGGCCCGCAGCACTTTCAGTTTCCGCCCATCAATTCGATCACGGCCTTCAATCCGCTGACCTTGCCGCCGATGAGCGCTGGCGGTGACAAATCCACGCCCGTGACGCCCATTCCCTATGTGCCTGGCATTCCGGGGCCAGGCAGCCTGACGCCGCAGCTGCCGCTGCTGCCACCGCCGCCACAGCAACTGCAGTTGCCCGTGCCCACGGGACGTGGACGTAGCCCCAATCGCAAGCAGCCCAGTCCGCTGCTAATGGGAGCCACTGCGGCTGGTGAACTGAACAAGGCCCTGTCACCCTTTGGAGGCGTGCAAAATTTGCCCAGCGAATTCAGTCGCCAGCCACCGACGCCCGCTCAGCGGCAGGCGTTGCAGTGGAACAGCAAGGAGGCCGGAACGCCCAAGAAGGCGCCCTTTAACTTTCTGCGAATGGCGGATAATGTCAAGGCCATCACAGAGCCGGAAGTGCGACACTTTAATCTGGACAATGTGATTGCGGCGGGCAAGCAGCAGCAGCAGCAGCAGCAGCAGCATCAGGAGTCGCCGCTGACACCACTGCATGTGGAGACACCCAACGGGAGCGCAGCCACCGAGGACGCCAGTCCCAGTTCCTCAGCGAAATCAAAGTTCCTGCGACCCACCAGCTTGCCCCTGAAACCGGGAACCTTTACGCCCAAGCGTCATCATGGCATAACGCCAACGGCCAACACACTGCCCCTGATCTCGCCAGAGACGCCGCGACCCTCGAAGTCCTGCGTGCAGCTGTATCTCAATGGGCACGCGTACACCTATCTGGGTCTCAAGTGCAGCACCAAGATGTTCTACTGCACCGTCAACTGTCCGCAGCCCTCGTATGTGGCGGGCATGCACAAGCTATCGATGTACAGTGTGTGGCAGGTGTGCGAGGAGAATCAACCGCATCCGCTGGGCTTCAAGCTGAAGAAGGTGATGTCGCTGTATGACTCGCGGCAAAGGATGCTGGGCAATGGCAGTTCCACGGCCATGGCGGGATCGGGAAAGCTGAGCTACAGTGTGGTCTCCTCGCAGCAGATAGTTTGCTCCAGCTCCACCTCTTCGAGTGCCTTCTATCAGCAGCAGCAGCAGCAGCTAAAGACACCGCCCGCGGCGGTCACTGTGTCCGTGCTGAGCGAGGCCAATGTGGCGGCCAAGGCGAACGAGGATGAGGCAGAGGCAGAGGCGCAGGCCAAGAAGCTGGAGACCAGTCCCTCGGGACAGCCACTGGTGGGTGGCTATGAGTCGCATGAGGATTACACGTACATACGGGGCCGGGGACGTGGCCGGTATGTGTGCTCCGAGTGTGGCATTCGCTGCAAGAAGCCCTCCATGCTGAAGAAGCACATACGCACCCACACGGACGTGAGGCCCTTCACCTGCAGTCACTGCAATTTCAGGTGGGTTCTTGGAGGGAAGAAAAATCTCCTAAAGAAGCATATTAACCGCCAATCCTCTCTTTGCAGCTTCAAGACCAAGGGCAACCTGACCAAGCACATGCAGTCCAAGACGCACTTCAAGAAGTGCATCGAACTGGGCATTAATCCCGGACCCATGCCCGCCGATGGCGAGTTCCTGGATGTGGACATGGACTTTGATCAGCAGTCGTCGACCTCGGCAGGCGGACGCACCTCCTCCATGGCAGGAGAGTCGGATTCGGATGATTACAGCGACAATGAGTCGGAGAGCAGTGGTAAGTCCAAAAAAGGATACGGAAATCCCTGGGAAATCCTAACTAAATCATAATTTTTCCTTCCCCCACAGACACCGACGAGTCCAAGTCGCGCTTGAAGGAGCACGAGGCAGCCAGGTGCCTGCTGTCGTTATCCATGACACCGCCCATTCCACAGAGTGTGTCCCCCTATCCGCCGCTACTGCAGGACACACCGCTACCCGCAGCCAGTCCCGCCAACAGCATTGGATCCTCGGGCTCGTTGCCCAAGCGCTTGGTGTGTTCCTTCACCTCGCCCAAGCCCCCTTTCGACTATCAGAAGCAGGAACAGTATTACTCCAATCCAGAGGAGTCCAAGCCCAAGCGCAGCGTGGCCAGCGAGGAGAGCGCACCCATGGATCTGACCAAGCCGCGTGGCGGCTTGTCATCTGCGGCGGTCTCGCCATCGCCAGTGCCGACGCCCAAGTCGCAGGCCCAGCAAATGCACGATGTGATCTTTGGCAGCTCGGGCAATGAGAGCGGCTTCATGAAAACCCTGATCTCGGTGTCGGACAAGGTGCGCATCTCCGCCGAAATGGAGGAGCAGCAGGCCAAGCACGAGGCCGAGGGCGAGGATGTGCTGCTGCAGACCTACATCAAGGAGCAGGCGCTGCATCATGCCAAGCGGAAGCAGAGTCAGTTCAGTGGCAGCTATCTCATCAACACCTTGTTCTCCACGGCCTCCACGGTGATGAGCAGCAGCAGCAGCGGTGGCAACCTATTGACCACTAGCAGTCGACCTGTGATGACCATCAACGAGGTGCCCAGCATTGAAGTGCATGAGGTGAAGACGCCAGAGGCTGTGGAGTTGCCAGCAATAGTGCCTGTGATTGCTACACCCACACCCACAGCTACACCCACACCCACACCCGCACCCACACCCACACCCACACCCACACCTACTCCACTTTCGGTGAAGATGGTCCAGGAGGAGAGCGAAGAGTCGGATCAGGAGAAGGAGAAGCCACACAATGCCAATCTGCCACCTGCAGTGAAACAGCCGGATGCCAATGATTTCAGTGGAGTCCTGGGACAAGCACAGCCAGGAGGAGGAGGAGCAGCCACTCCCGCTTCTGTGGCTGTCACATCCGCCACACCTGCGCTAGTGGCCGCCTCCACCGCCAACACGACTCAACCCACGCAGCGTACTGTGATTGTGGGCGAGGATGGCTTCAAGAACTCCACGCCCAGCAGTACCAGCAACACCAACAGCAAGAGCAGTGATCTCCAGCAGCAGCCGCCGCATGTATCCTACGGACGAGCAGTGCCCGTGCCAGCTCCTCCCATGGCCAGCGATGCCCGCCCCACCTGCTCCATTTGCGCCAAGACGTTCCAGCGCCAGCATCAGCTGACCCTGCACATGAACATCCATTACATGGAGCGCAAGTTCAAGTGCGAGCCCTGCAGCATCTCGTTCCGCACGCAGGGACACCTGCAGAAGCACGAACGCTCCGAGGCGCACAAGAACAAGGTGATGATGACCTCGACCTTTGGCGTGCCCACCACCTCGAATCCGCGGCCCTTTGAGTGCACCGACTGCAAGATCGCCTTCCGCATCCATGGCCATTTGGCCAAGCATCTGCGCTCGAAGACGCATGTCCAGAAGCTGGAGTGCCTGCAGAAGTTGCCCTTTGGCACCTACGCGGAGATCGAACGCGCTGGGATCAGTCTCACCGAGATCGATACCAGTGACTGTGAGAATTCGCTGATATCCCTCAAGTTGCTGGCCCAGAAGCTGCTGGAGAAGGACCCCAATAAGCTGAGTGGCTACACCACACCGTCGGGCATGATGCAGCTGGCCCAGGACCCGGCAAATCCTGCCTCGCAGGATAGTGCCTCCGAAGATGGGTTCAGTGCGGCCGTGGCCATAGCCTCGGCCATAGCTTCGCTGGACAACGACAGCGCCGGCAACACACCGAAGCGGGCCAGCTCGATGTCCGAGGACGAAACTGTGGCCAATGGCCTGCTGAATCACAACCTGAAGCGCCGCTTGCCCGGCAGCTTCAGCAGCACGGGCGAGGAGAGCGATAACCCCGCCGAGGGGGAGAAGCGTGCTCGCACCAGCCAGGACCTGCCATCGGTGGCCGTGCCCGTGGCTGCGTCTGCTTCTGCGGCGGCCAGCAACTGACAGTACATGTACATGCTGCAGCCCAGCTGAGGGTATCATCAGTACCAGTATCATCCGGCTGTGTATCACCTGGACACCAGCAGCTACAATCGCAGGAGCGACGGTCGCCATGACCAAAGCAACACAACCACCACCAGCACCACCTCCAACGAGCGCATATCAAATGTCTAAGCATATCGCATTTGGGCACAACACACACAACTTACTCTAGAGCTAGCCTATAAGCACCCACCTCTTTGCCGCTAATCGCGCGGATCCTAATCAGGCGATAGGAGAGCCAGATAAGCGAGTCAGCGAGTCAGCTATTCCAGTGTCACACACACTCTGAGAAGGGGAACTACCCGGATCGCTTTGATCTGTGTCTCTTAAGTATTTAGTTTTACGGAATCCCACGTGTCAGCGTGATGGCGATTCCAAACCGATTATGTATAAGCCAAACCTCCTCCCCCAACCATAATAATATATATATATATGTTTATATATATTACAATCATGTTTTCGAAAATGCATATAAATGCAAGAAACTCCTGAAGTGCTGTGAGTCTACATCTACAAAGTGTGAAGAGAAGAGAGCCAGAGAGCCGGAGAGCGAGAAAATTGTATAATTTATAAGGCCTAGCCCCGAAAACGAACCCGAAATGAACTCAAAACTGCATTGAGTACACTTTTATGGGTTCAAATCCTAACCTAGCCCTGAAATGAACCCGAAAATGAACCACAAAATGAACTCAAAACCCCATTGAGTACATTATGGGTTCAAATCCAAAAACCACATCCTCTCCAAATCACGTAGTTCTTCCTTATTATTTCAAATTGTTAACTAAAAGCGGTGAATGATGAGAATGATGAGAATGATGGGATGATGCTTAATGCATGGATGTGCCCCTTAGTTTTGTTTTAATTTTTGAAAACGACGAGACCACGAGACTCTTCTTAATTGTTTTTGTTTTAATTTTGTATTTTCGACAGAAGAGAAACGAAATGATGATGAAGAAATATATAGCTAACTGTAAATAATCAATATGTTGTCATATATGCATTAAGCGGTAGGTTAGGTAAACAAGAAAACAAAAACTACACAAAGTTGATAGAGATAAATGAAAATTATTGTACAAAACTGCTATGCGGCATAAGCCGCAGCAAACGTCTATCTACACATATAGATATATATATATATATATATATATGTATACTATATATATTTGAGTGTATATGTATGTGGTTAAACAACACGAAAATGAAGTGATCTATTACATTATTGTAAAATATATCAAAAAACTGAAAAAAAAACAAAACAAAAAACAAAAAAGGAAAGAAAAACTTATACAAAAAAATGACAAAAAATAAAGAAATCAATGTGAATATACAAAAAAACGGTTTATTTGTTTATAGTTTTTCAGCTCAGAATCGGGTTTGGAAGTACAGGTATTCCTGGAAGAGATAAATTAATCGATTAATTAATTAATTAATTAATTAACTGTTGTATTTTAATAACAAGATGCGTAACCATCATACATTTGAGTTGCCATATGCAAGCAGTTTTTCTGGTGATGCTGGACCCAGCTTTGGGTACAAGTTCTGTTGCAATAGAGACAGAGAGAGGGCGCTCTAGAGCCAGTCGCTCTCTTTTAGATATAAAGCTGCAGCCGACGACGTGTATGCATGTACACGTTTTTCTCGCGCATTCTACATCTGTACGCACACATGCAAGCGTTTTCTATTTTTAGATTTTACGCTCTCATCTTTGTGAGAACGGAGAGAACGTTATTTTCGTCAGAAACAGAAAAATGGCTTAAAATGTGTGGTCGTTACACATCTTAGTAATTCTAGCGGCTTCGGTTGTACCTACCAGTAGAAAGGCCGAGCCCAGTATCAAGGCCCGCTCCCTGGACGTAAGCTTGGCATCGCTGAAGTAGATATTTGTGGTGTACTGTGACTTGCTGGTCACCCATTTGTGATCGATGGAGGCTCTCATGTTGCCACCCGAATTGATCTTGAAGTAGCTTTCCCTGGGCAGGCAGAAGCAACAGAACCCGGAGTTGGGAGGACCCTCCACACAGAATACAGGCTGCCCGGTGTTGCCATCCTCGATGAAGAACTCTGGCTGTGTGAAGGTGGGTGACTGCACCACTCGGCCGAGCACATTGCCCGGCGGTATCCAGATCTCCAGACTCTTGGGCTGGCAACAAAGTGATCCAAGGGCCAATTTCTTGCGAAAAACCAGTGCCTCCTGGTGGGTCTTGTCCAGCAGGTGCATCTGAAAGGGTCGACCGGCTCCCCAGACTAGTCTATTATTCTCCGTGGAGCTCTCGCTGGCCGCGAAGATGGCATCGCCCAATGGCGATCGCACCACATAGCGATTCTCGGAGGAAACGCCTGTGAGGGCTGTCAAAAGGAATATATATATTAAGGAACGGGGAGTTAGAGGATGCTATCCAAGGATTATACACGTACCCTCGTTCAGTTCAAAGGTCTGTTCAATGTGCACCGATGGTAGATCCGCCAGGCAATCGTATCCGGAGAGGGGAATAAAAGTTCGACTGCCCGTGACCGTGGCAATGGGCACCGGCAGCGGAATGCGGGGAGCCTCCGGACGGGGCTGTGAGGTAATGCTGATGTGGGAGTCGTAAACTGAAAGAAATCAGGGAAAGAGTTCTTTATAAGGTCTGTGAAATTTTTTAAAAGAAACATTGTTTGTTAAAAAAATAAGGAATTGTAGATGAGATCTTAATTTTCGAAGTTTCGTAAAATTTAAATATTGATAAATATTGTATATATGTATTATGTTTTCATTAATAAAATAAATCATTCTTAAAAAATACTATTTCATCATTGTATTATATTTTATTCTTAAGAAATGGATTAAGTCTTTAATGCTGTGTTTCCCAAGGACTTCTTTCTGGAGTTCGAAAATGTCTGTTTTTTTTTTAAACTCTTTGATAAATAAGCATACAAAAATGTCAACAAATTTGGTTGCTTTCAAATTTATTACGATATCCCTATTATCAACAAAATTGTTTGTTTGTGATAAAACTTGGTAATTGACAGAAATTGGGAAATACAATTAGGTTTGATTTCTGTTCCCTAAACTTTTATTACATTTTCTTGGAATGGAAAAAGCAAACTTTCGATCCTGATAAGTTTTTCTTTATGGCTTATAGTATGTAAGGTCGGTTCGATTGTTCCAAACAAAGGCACTTGAAGTGTCCGGGACCACAACAGAATGCCAGCCCAGCCGATAAGATATAGCCAACTTGTGGTCGCCATACATCGGCGTCGAACTGTGACACACTCTCTGCCAATAATAATCCGGTGCAATCATTATCAGTTGGTAACACCCATGCTATGTAGTTTGCCATTGTCCGCAGGTGAATCACTTGTGTTTTCGTTTTTCATTTTCGGAATCTAAATAGATTTATTACCTCGTGGCTCTGTGGGATTGGGCTGCTGGGCCACGCGAATCTCACTGTCATATTGCAAAGTGCGCACCGCGTCGTTTTGCAACATTTTGCTGTCACTTTTCAAACTCAATTGATAGCGGTTCGAAATGAAACGGACGGCGGACAAGTCAGCAGTGTGGCTATGCTCGATGATAAAAATTCTACTGAAAATGGGTTTTAGCTGGCCACACTATTTGTGGGGTTTCAAAATATATTTTTAAGTTTTTAATGTACTCAACAAGTTTTTAAAATCAAACAATCTCCTTGTATTAATGCCTTATTTTGTATGTTTTAGTTTAAATTCATTAAAATAAATTGGTTTAGTGCTTTCAGAAGCTTATTTCCTTATAATTAATAGAAAATAAACCGTTAAAAAAATAAAAGGAAGAGCAGAGAAAAACGTAGTGAATTTGAAAAAAGAATAACTATTATTTAAGAAGTTTTAATTTTAAATCCACTACCGATAGAAAAAATAAAAGTTACTTTAATTTTAATTATTAGATATTATTTATTTATTTATTATTCTAGCGCAGCAAGTTTACACTAATATTTTTAGCACTAGTCACGTTGAATTTGAAAATCATTATTTTAACAAAAAATGGCTTACAATAATTACAAATTATTAACAACTTTTATGGTGTTATTTCATTTTACTTTAATTTATCTTTAATTTTAGATTTAAATATGTGGTAGATTATTCCACGAACGGATAGCAGTTACGAAGAATTATTTAAAAATCAACGTTTCCTAGTCTTCTTAAGCTTACTTTTACATCTACTTTCGATTAAAAAAATAAAAATTATATTAGATTTAATTCATAAAAATTATTATTATTTAAATTATTATTATTTAAACGTTTTCCCAGTCCTCATAAGCATAAAATTGCAATTTCTTAAAATATTCAAGAATATTTGCACTTAATAAAGGTTGCCACCTATTTCGAAGTCGCACATGTAACGGATTTCTAGCCCTACGGTATATACCAAAAATCTTAGGTGAAACGAAAATTCACTAGCGCGTTCTTAGTCCAGGCGTTAGGTCATACCACACCTGCCAGTGTTATTTGGCAGAAAAACAAAACAACAGCAAAACAAAACCAAAACAAATAAATTAAAGTAACAATTAAAGCAAACTCTTAACTACTTTCGTGTGTAAATTGAAATCCCAAAATTGCCACGGTGTTTGTGGGTAGCAGCCTGTTAAATGAGGTGGAGACGAGCAGCAGGTAAGAGCGGTGGCCAGCAGTGCTGGCATTTTGGCCAATTTTCTTGTTGTGGAATCTCTGGGCCAAAATTTCGGGTAGTTTACGCAGGTTGTTTTCCCCTCCCCCCCCCAAAAAAAAGGTAGTTTTAAGGGGTTGAATGGATTATAGCGAGAGAGCGCAGGCGCAGGCGCGGGAGCGGCGTAAACAAATGCTTACGTTCTGACCACATTGTGGGTGGGTGGTGAGGGGGATGGAGGCGGTGGGGCATTTGCGCCTCCGGAGCGCGAATAACGGCAGTGTTCTCTGGGCCATCGACGGAATCAGCGGAATCGGAGCAATCCGGCGGAATATCTACGGGGAGGAATCGGGGCGATAAGCGGCGGGCCACGGTGTGTCCGTGGTGTAGTGCAATAATCAATAAACGTGTGCTGTGCTGTGCAAACTTCACTTCCAGGCCAAGATAAAACCCAGTTGATTGTGAAATTCCTGCTAGAATAAAAATACCTAAAGGGAGAACATACATAAATTCGTGATTTGTTGAAAACTCCCCAAAAAAAATATCGCTGGAATTTTCCACTTGCATTTCCCACACACATCCACGGACGGACGTACTTTGGGGTTGGTTTTTCCGCCCGGAAAAATCCATGAAAATAACCATCAAAAGTGCGCCACGCTAGTGAAAAAAAAGCGCTAACAGGGCAAAAAAGAGGAGTGTTCATTTCGATTCGCGGGGCCAAGAACTAGCGAGCACGGCATGTCTCTGGAGGATCCCTTTTTCGTGGTCAAGGAGTACGTTCCCAGCCGCCAGTGAATGCAGTTTTCCTGGCACCTTTCTCACCTGTGTTTTCTTTTCCTGCTCTCTCTCTGTCTTGCAGCGAGGTATTCAAAGCTCTGAACAAAACCCGCGGCCTCTATTTGCGTTGGCGGGAGCTGGGCGAGAACGGTGGCACGGAGGCTGAATGGACCACCACCGAGCTGCGTAACTCGCTGCGGAGCATCGAGTGGGATCTCGAGGACCTCGAGGACACTATCAATATCCTTTTTGACAAAGCAAAGCCAATGAAAAATCAATTCATCACCGGGTACTCAGTGGGTTGAAGGGAGAATATATTATAGAAGCTTCATAGAGATAAGGCGGTAAAAGTAATTTATAATTTAACAATTTTAAGTGCAATTAAGTACACAAATGTTGTGGCCGTGCCATTGACTTGGTCATATCTTAACATTTAATACTACCTTCGATTAGATAGAGTTGCTAGAACTAATTAGAGCCTTATATAATGCTTCCTTTGCTCACTGAACTGAGTACCTGGTATCTAATCTCTTTTAAATACAACCCAACTATGGTTTCCTTAACCCAAAACTAACCCCTTTTGCCGCTCCTTACGCATCGTTGAGAAGAATCCGAGCAAATTTCGTATCGACAACCGTGAACTCTCCAGCCGGCGCCACTTCATCGACAACACACGCGATGAGGTCAAGCAGATGAAGGATAAGATGAGCCTGAACCGGAGCCGGGACAGAGACATCACCGCACATCAGCCGCTGCTGGACAACGATCGCCATAGCCCCAATCATAATCACAGCAGCACCATTGCCATTGCCAGCTCGAATTCAAACTCTAATTCCAACGAGTATCACCAGCATCCCCACAACGATCGCGCCTATTTGGTCGAGTGTCCACCCAGCGGACTCAACGGCAATTCGCTGATTAATAGCGGCAGCCAGGCGGTGGCCAATACCATTGCGGGCACCATGTCGGCGGCAGCAGCAGCCGCTTCTCGCCACAGCGGCACCAAGTACTCCAAGCTGGAGAATGCCCTGGACAGTCCCAGTCACTATGGGCAGTCGCAGCATGCTGGGGGAATGGATAGTCCCAGTCATAGGTATGTGGGCGAGACGGTGTCCATACAGCAGCGCATGATTCAGGGTCAGGACGAGCAGCTGGACATGATCAGCGACTCGATTGGCACCCTGAAGACGGTGTCGCGGCAAATTGGCGTTGAGCTGGACGAGCAGGCGGTGATGCTGGATGATTTCGGGAACGAGTTCGATACCACGGAGTCCAAGCTGGACACGACCATGAAGAAAGTTGCCAAAGTCTTGCACATGAATAATGGTGAGTAATGGTATTTAAATTTTAAGGCATTCCAGATGGTAATTTCGATTGGTAATAGCTAGTTAGGCACAGTTTGTTAACTGTGACTAAGTAATAAATTATTTAAATCAGCGGTGGCCAGGCGTGGCTCTTTTAGCTTCCACGGCTCTTGTCGTAATGCTTTTGGAAGGTTTTAGCAAGTCGTACCCGACGATCGTCGCTCGCTTTCAAGGATCCGCGAAAGAAAGACGCTAAAACTACTAAGATGAGTAACGACCAAACATTTGAATTGCCATATGCAAGTAATTATTCTGTTTCTGACAAAAATTGCGTTCTCTTCGTTCTCACAAAGTTGAGAGCGTAAAAATCTAAAAATAGAATGCGCTTGTATGTGTGCGTACAGATGTTGAAGCGAGAAAGAGAGCTACTGGCTCTATAGCGCGCTCTCTCTGTCCCTATGGCAAAAGAACTTGTACCCAGCGCTGGGTCCAGCACGAAAAATACGTGTGCAAAAAAATGGTCTCTACCAAAACAATGCCACTGAAATTCGAGAAGGCAAAAATGATTCGACGCCGCTCTCGAGAATACAAAAACAAAATGCGTGGAAGGGCGATATGAATAATCATTTGATCGCACGTTCTGTGTTGGTTTTTGGTCTGCCTTCCAGTGGCTCTTTCCGTTAAATCTAGTGCCCAACGCTGTTTTAAATAATATCATGATTATTCCAATTATAAATTGAAATCGTCTTCTGAATGCCACATTAACCTCTGGATTATCTAACAAACTCTCTTTCCCTCTCTTCCCGCAGATAAACGACAGTGGGCCGCAATTCTCATCCTTTCCGGGCTGTTATTGTTTGTGATAATTTTGTTTATTATTTTGTAATTGCTTTCGTTTTTTGTTTCCAAATCGTTTATATATATATTTAGTGTAAATTAGTTTTATTTAAAAAAAACTCGGCTTGGTTTTTTAAATTCTGGTTCTTGAAAGCAAATCAAATATATATTTTTTGTATTTAAACGAATTATCTCAGCATATTCCAAGTAAACTCCCTTGCTGTATATACACGACAAACAAGAAATTTTAACCAGGTCCTTACCAGCCTCCCCCTCTAATTATAATGTGTAATTCCAAAGCTATACGGACCGATGATCATGTAAAGTCAATGTAGGCGGGTAATAAAAGATAACTAACTACTGATATATACCAAGTGCTCCCGAGTTCTGTCATTCCCGATTTTGGCCAAAGGATAACTGCAACTGACCTGTACATACATCGAAGGATATATCTACATATATATATATATTAAAATATAAAAGGACCTACCAATATCAAACGAGTTATTTAACGAAGAGTCTTAGGAAATTCCTCTAACCAAAAAACTAGCGAAAAAACTTGTATGCAGTTGAGTAAATATATAATATATATATATAAATGAATCATTTAAAGAACAAAGGTGTGTAACTTCTTAAGGGTCGAACCAGAGGATAACTTGAGTGCACAGAGAGAAAAATATATGCCTCAAATTGTACTTAGGGGGGCATTTTATAAAAATAAGAGAAAGGTATTTATAATAAAAATTTAGATTTTATGAAAGCTGAATTTTCTGTAATATGGTATTTGTCTACTTTCGTTAATTTAACCTCTTTATTTACATCATATTTAATGGAGATTAAACAGTAGAAATATAAATGAAATCAATTCGATAACTAGAAACTGTTTTAGTGGCTGATTAAACTCAGTGGTTTCTAAAGGTGCCACAGAAATAGCTGAGGACTTAAAAACAATTAAAAATCTATTCAGAAGTGTGCTATAAATAGTAATATTTTAGAGACCTTTTTAATGAACATAAAAATTCAAAGCGATTTCGGTGGCATTCCTGATATTAAAATTATCGGGGATGCTACAAATATCACTAGGGTTTTGAAATCTCCTAAAAGTGTATTCAAAACTATGTTACAACAGGTTTCTTTACACATAATTTGGTATTTAAAAGCCCTAAATATTTCTGTAACACCTTGCGTATTTTTTTTTTTAATTACAGGATTAAATAATATTAATGTGATTACTGAAAAATACTAAAGGCTTCCAGTACAGTAAATATATTTTCTCACGATTGTTTCTTTTTAATTCGATTTCATAAAAGAGTATATATAAATAATTAATATGTCAAAATACAGGTTTGCATTTTTTCGCTTTCTCATCACTTTATTTTCGAGACCAAGTAAAATCCTTTCTTAAAATGGATGTAACTAATTTTTTCTTTGTGTAAGGAAGGGGGAGGCAAACCTCCTCATTTTCAAACCACTCGACAACCCACTCATTTTTACCCCACTCAGCTGTGCTGTGGGCTTTTACTCAAAGCTTTTCGTAAGCTTACAGTCTGCGCAGAGCGCCCAGAGGCGTCACCAAAGGGTCGCATGGCACATATCCCCTTTGGACATCCCCGACTACGCCCCTGGTCGCAGCATAAGCACACTGGCAGAGAGCAGCACGTTTCCATGTGATGTTTTCGGTTTTTCGGCTTTCAGTTTTGTTTGCATTTCCGCCGCAGTCAGAATTTTCCGCGGAACTGGAGTTTTTTTCTACCAGCACCAAATACAACAGAAAATAAATAAATAAATAAATAAATAAATAAATAAATACATAAAGTAAAGGTCCGGTTGAAATGTTAAATTGCTGAAACGATTTTGAAGTTAGTTTTTGGTGAGTTGAGGCGTGGACGGGCGGTGGAAGTGAAAGCATAAGTAAACCCCCACTCCCCTAGAAACATCCCCGAAAATTGCATAGCCAGGGGAAAATTCCATTTCCTCAGAAAGGTTTTATGTATTTTGGTTTGTTGCCGCCTGTCGCCGAAAACCTTGAACATTTTTGGCCAAATATAAAATCAATGCTGCGCTCTTGCTTCCGCCAACGGAGGGGCTTCCACTTCCTTTGATTTCAGTGGAACTCCAGGTAAAACCAGCTAGTCCGGTTGGCTAGATACTCCTCCTGGGATGGGTCACCTCTTGTCCCATCCCGCCCCGCTCCTCCCTCCCTTCACGACTATGTGGCTATTAATAAATTCATGTAGCCCCAAAGCGAGCGGGGGAAAACATACATACATATTTGTGACTGTGCCTGTGTGTTTTCCTTTGGCCGAAAGTGTTGCTCTGGCGGCTGGCTGGTTGGGGGAGCTTTTTCGGAGCTCTTATCACAAGTCGGCATTCGTTATCGAAACAGATGAGCGGAGAGAACACAAGCCGTTGCTTTTATTTTTAATCAAAAACATCTTTGTTATTGTTCGTGTACGCCGGGGTGTGTGTAGCGATCAAATTCAAGTGCCTGGAATTGCCACTGCACCAGCAGCACAGGCCAATCTAATATCTTATGACACACTGGAAAAAACAAACAAACAAATCAAAAACTTTGAATAAATTATATGAATATATTGAATTATTAATAGGAATCTTCCAAAAAATTTTAAAATCTTATAGTGTTTCAGTTGAGGTCTGTGTCTTAATATAACTCTCTTTTATTTGTAATAATTTAGAGCCAGTTTCTCAACTGCCAGTTAAGCTTTCAGTCTGCTTTAACTCTCATTTTAAATTAAATTAAAGAAAATGTTAACACTAATCTGTTTTCTCAATCGCCTAATCAACTGTAACTTATCAGTTATTGTTTTGTTATAATTTATAGGAGCTGGTGAATTTATTATAATAATATAAATTAAATGAATTAACGACAACAGCCTCTTATTTTCAATTTTTCCTACATCATGTATATATTGAATACCCATTATGTACATATGTATACATATGTATGTCTACATTGCACAACATTTGTTTATTAGTGGCTTCTACGTGTCTCCTATAGATTGTTTGCAAATAATATGTATAAACATTTCTGTATTTATTTTGAAAACGAAAGTGTGACGAAAAAGAATATATATTTTGCTTGTATAGTCATCTGTTTGGTTTTCATAAACAAAAGATGAATGCCTTCATTGCAGAAACATTAAACCATACAAAGTAATTTTTAGAAAAGTTTAAAAGAAAGAAAAGTTTATTGGTTTCACTGAAATTGAAGCAATGAAAACCTAGTTGAGAATTTTAAGCACAGCCTGTTACAGCAGGGATATAAGGGAAAGCTTCGCAGAAAAATGGGTTGGGAATTATATAGAAAACTGTTGAGAGCACGGATGATCGACATAGGCTAATTAATTCAGTTAAACAAATGCAGCAGTCACTTTATTTAATACTTTTAATAATACAAATATGCGTAGGCCGGTACTTTCTCAAGTGCCGGATCAGTGTTACCCTTAGTTGGCAGGCTTAGCAAATAAGAAATAATAATATAATAATATAATAAATAATTATAATATTAACAGCTAAAATATGAATAAGTTTAGAAATAAATAAGTTTAAATTCATATTTTTTAAATAAACAATTTTTCTCTAACCGCTTTTCGGAAATCTTTTCTCACAGTGCATTCTCAATTGCCACCATACTCACTCCTCGGCCACACTGAAACTCAAGCTGTCCCTCGTTTAATTTGCATTCCTTCTGTGCCCGCGCACACCCCTTCTCTTCCAGAACAGACTCAGTTACCCGGAATGAGTGTCGCACAGCGGAAGAATTTGGATCGCAAGATCGTCGTCATCGGAGCCGGAGCTTCGGGCGTGGCCTGCGCCACCAAGCTCCTGGAGCTGGGCTTCCAGAATGTACTCGTCGTGGAGGCCGAAGATCGCTTGGGCGGTCGCATACACACCATTCCCTTTGCGGACAACGTCATCGATCTGGGCGCCCAGTGGTGTCACGGCGAGCGGGACAATATCGTCTACGAGCTGACCCGCAAGCAGGAGGAGGAGCTGCTGGAGTCCACGGGTCCGGTGTACGAGAACTATCAGTGTGTGCGTTCCAATGGCGATGTGATTCCCGATCAGGTGGCCAGTCGGCTGAAGGCTATCGTCGGCGATTCCCTGGTCACCCGGCAGCTGGAGCTGCGCCACTGCAGTGGCTCCCTGGGCAGTTACCTGACCAACAAGTTCTACGACACTCTCCGGCGTCCCGAGAACTCCGACATTGATGCCGAGGTGGCCAGGGAATTCTTTGTTAATTACCAGAAATTCGAAAACTCCGTGGAGGCGTCGGATTCGCTGGAGCAGGTTTCGGGCAGGGGTTACCTGGACTACTGGGAGTGCGAGGGCGACATCCTGCTGAACTGGAAGGACAAGGGCTATGTGGAGCTACTGAAGCTGCTCATGCGCTCCCGCGAGTTGAAGGCGGAGCATGGGGTCCTGGAGCAGCGGCTACTCCTGGGCACTCGGGTGCAGAAGATCAACTGGAACCGCAACGATGGACGCGTGGAACTGCTGCTGAGCAACGGTGACAGTTGCATCGCCGACCATGTGGTGATCACTGTTTCCCTGGGAGTCCTCAAGGATCAGCACTTCCGGCTGTTTGAGCCACAGCTTCCCGTGGAGAAGCAGCGTGCCATCGACGGCTTGGCCTTTGGCACTGTCAACAAGATCTTTGTGGAGTTTCCCCAGGCTTTTTGGCCTGAGGACTGGACGGGCTTCACTCTGCTCTGGCGGGATGAGGATCTGGATGACATCAGAGGTACTTCGCGAGCCTGGTTGGAGGACGTCTTTGGCTTCTACCGGGTTAGCTATCAGCCGCGCATTCTGGCCGGTTGGATAACCAACGAAAATGGCCGGCATATGGAGGCACTGCCCGTGGACGAGGTCCAGGCCGGCGTCATGTACCTGTTCCGAAGGTTTCTCAAGTGGAAAATCCCAGAACCCTCGAACTTCCGCACCTCGACGTGGCACACCAACGAGAATTTCCGGGGATCGTATTCCTATCGTTCCATGGACACCGAGCAGCTGGGCACTGGAGCTCGGGAGCTGGCTTATCCCCTGACCGTGGTGGCCACCACGCCGGAGCGGGAGAAGGAGCCGGAAGAGGATGAGCTGTGGCAGCAGAGTCGCTGTGATAGACCCATTGTCCAGTTTGCCGGTGAGGCGTCCAGCGAGCACTACTACTCCACAGTCCATGGGGCTGTGGAGGCCGGCTGGCGGGAGGCCCGACGACTGGCCCAGTTCTACGGCCTGAGCGTTTCCCGTTCCGGAACGAAGTCGCAGCTTTAGCTGCAGGGAAGGGTGTGGTGTATAGATATGGCCGACAGCGATACCTGAAATTAAGTCCTTGTCTTCGCACACAAAAAAAAAAGAGAAAACAACAAAACAATCAAGAAAACTGAACAATACATCCTGGATAGACTTCATATGCATAAGCTAACTTTACACATATATATATATATATATGTATATAGGACATAGGTGACAGATTATATATATATATGTAAACATGCGTGCTGCCTACAAATAAAGCTGTGTTTAAGTCTTCTCTAACCTAAATAAATACATATATAATTATAATTCTCAAGTCTGAATTCTGGGACATGACGGTATCTAAGAAGAAGTATACTGATGAGGGCTTGTGGGAGAATCGAAACAGGTGTACATTATACATAGTGTTGGGTAAATACTACTCAATTTGATGAACATGTTCACTTGTTCTTTTTTTTAAGTGTCAACTCACTTATGTTTCTTACTTTTTCGTTGCTCTTTTGCTCAGTTGCTTACTTTCTTAGGGTTCAATGCTCAGTTATTCACTTGTTCACAGCCCATTGCTCAGTTGTTCACTTGTTCACTGCTTCACTTAGCAATGAAGTTCCACAGTTGCATAGTTGTTCACTGTTAGAGGTCGAAATTGAACAAGTGAAGAAAAAGAAAAAAATTAAACAACTGAGCAAAAATTTTCCAAATTGAACAAGTGAACAAAAATAAGCAAAGTTGAAAAAGTGAACAAAAATGAGGAAAATGAGAAAAAATTGGCAAAGGGAATACAATTGAATAAGTAAACATAAAAGAGCAAAGTGAGCAAAACTGAACAAGTGAAAAATGAAACAAATAGGAGTAAACATATTCATTCGCTCAGATCGTTGAATAACTACGTTATTTGTTAACTCACTCATTGTACATTACAAATCCGTTGCAGTACTTTTCCCAAAAAAAACCATACCTGTGTGTAATCTGGCATAATAATAGATACTCTATCTATCTAGGTTAATTCAATTAACGCCCGTATATCATATATATTTAATCAAACTTCCTCTTTTCGCATTTAAAATAGGTTTTTATTAATTTTTCTCACTTGTTTTCAACAATTTTTCACTACGCTTTGATGAAATCGGGTTCCGAAATGAGACATCCATTACATCCACAATATGCTCTCCTAGTTAGTGAGTTAGTGAGTCAGTGAGTGAGTGAGTGTATATATATACAATTGAGATACAATACGGTTAGCGTTTAGGTTACGGGGGTTACGGGGGGATTAACTCGGTTTCTTTGATTTCAACAACGTGTAATAAATACATTTATAATTTTAGTCCTTTCTGTTTTGAACACAAATAAATTTTGTACAACAAGTTTTTTGTGTGTGTGTTTGTTTGTTTTGTTTATAATTTAAATGTTATATCGTAAGTGTAATTGTAAGATGGATTCTGCTGCCGTTCAAGTTCGTAATTTCCTTCTCTCTCTGGCTTTTTATTGTATTCATTTCTTTGTTTTCACTGTTACGCAAAAAGGTACATGTCGTGAAAAGGACTAAGGCCGGGACGGGAGTGCCCAGCAGGACCTTCCTACGGGTAAATAGTGTCGCTCTCTCTCGCTGTCTCTCTCTAGCAGATTGCTAAATTCGTATGGCAAAAATACTTTGGTGTTGTTCAACAAATTGCATGAAATGCTCTTCTTCCTTTCTCTCACTTCACATTTTTGGCATCCTTCTACTGCACCCACATGGAGGGTGCCCACAGGGGTTCGGTCTCCAGGCGCTCAACATTCTGGACCAGCTGCTCGAAGGCATTGACCAGCTCTCCGTTCACCAGCTCCACATCGAAGAAGTGTCCGTACAGAAAGTCAATACGCTCCGACGACTTCACCATGTCGTCGAACTCCTCGTCGGTGAAGCTCCTGGCATTCGCCTCATCGAAGGTGGACTTGGCCCTGGCCTCCGTTCGCGTGGCCTTCAGCACGTCCAGCTCTGGTGGCTTCACGTGGATGAGGAACGGTTTCAGCTGAGCTGTGCGCAGCGTCTTGATGGCCTGATAGTGTGGACTCAGGACACACACGCATCCCGCATTCACAATGGACTTGACACTCTCCGAGGATGTCCCGTACAGATGACCCTTGTACTCGCCATGCTCCACGAACTTGCCCGCCTCAATGTCCGCATCCATTTTCTCGCGCGCCACAAAGATGTACTCACGACCGGCCACCTCGCCAGTGCGCATGGGTCGGGTGGTGTCTACAGGGAGGAGGAAGGATTATTATTATTTAGAGATCCTGGTAAATAATAGGAATATTACATGGCACCGGACTGCGGAACTTCTCGGGATCCCTGGCTATCAGCCGGCGGCGCAGCTCATTGCGTCCCACGCCCGGAGCTCCGATGAGCACCACGGGCCTAAAGACTCCCGGCCGGGGATACAGCTTGGCCACCTCCTCGTATGTGGCGATTTGCTCGCGATCAAAGTCATCGTTCTCTGTCAAATCGTACATGATCTTTTTAGTCTTGGGCTGTCGGCAGGAGGAGCTGCTGCTGCTGGCGGGCAGGCGCGGTGAGCCGGGTGGGGTGGTGCAGAGTGAGGCGCATGATCCGGCTGGCCGATGGCAATGTACGGGTTTTTTTTTGTTTTGGCAAAGGTAAATGAAGTTTGGCCAATTTGGAGGTTAATATATGATGAAAGGATTGGCGGTGAGACATGAAATTAGAGGAGGAGGACTCTTAGTAATGGCAGCAGTGGTTGGGGCAGGCGCAGCGAGGAGCGACAGGCAGTGACTTATGATGCTTACGCTTCGAGTCCAGATCGGTGCCATCCTTCTGCGATCGATCGTGAAGGATGCGACGCTCCTGCAGCGCCCGACTGGGTATTAGGCCAGCTCTCGCCGAGCGTTCGTGCTCCTTGCGGGCCTGCCACCAATAGGCATCGTCCTGAGCTACAATATGCAGGACATCGCCGCGCTGAAAGGCCAGGCCCGCTTCCTTGCAGGGTATATAGGGATCCACATCGGGATTGTAGTCGAAGTGGGCTCGCACTCGCACCTTGGACTCACGCTGGGCACCCTTGGCGTCCGCGGGCACCAGCTTGAAGGTAATGGTGCCCTCAGAGTTTTGCTGGAAAGGGAAGAAAGATGATTAAGATGGCCTCTTCTTGGGTTAGTTATGGAACCCTAACCAGTATGGTGAGCACATCGCCCGGCGTCTTGCCCTCCACATTGATGCTGTTCACCTCGATGACCTCGTCGCCGACGTGTATCAACCCGGAGCGGTCAGCAGCGCCGCCGTGCATGATTCTGGCGATGATTATCTTGCCCGTTTCCTCGTCCGTTTTAATGGTGGCACCCTAAAAGTAGGCAAAAACTGTCAGTAGAAAAGTCAACATGGCAGGGCGAAGATGTATCATATATGTGTGTGGTTTCTGTGGTGTGTTTGCTGTGTGTGTTTGCTGTGTGTGTGTTTAGTGCGGTTTCCGATGTCTGGCTATGTGTGTGTATCCGATGGATAACAACAGAAATGGGGACAACAAAATGTATCTCAATGTGTGTGTGTGTGTGTGTGTGCGCTTGAAGACAGCATCCTTGCTGTGGTTGTGTTTGTGGCTTCTTTTCTTTAATATTTTTTTTGTGGGGTTTCTGTTATATATTTGACGGTGGAACTATGGACATTTGGTTACTTACAACAATTGGCTCCGCACTCTGTGCTCCTGTCTGTGTTTTTTACATTTTTTTCATAATTTTTTTATATTTTTTTCATATTTTTTCATATTTTTTTTTTAGATTTTTTTTATTTTTTTTTTTTTTGTTAATGATTTTTTCCGTATTTTTTTGGTTTTCAATTTATGTTTGTTTATGGACGAATTTTAGAAATTGTTTTCGATTTTATTCGATTTTTGACAAAAGCAAAATTTACAAAATTGATTAGCATTTGGGAAAGAGTTGACATGACAATGGCGATTACGGAAGAAGTACGAAGTGGATGAATGGAGGCGCAGAGAGGAGCAGTTGACAGATGAAAGTCGAGAGGGGGAAAGTCAAGAGCGGAGAGACAGTGGAAAAGTGAAAAGCGATAGACAGGCACAGAACGACAGCGATCACGGTGAATGGGCGATGGGCACATGGCAAATGGCATGGAAATGGGAATGGAGAAGACTAAGAGATGGGGGCCACTCACCAGAGGTTCGTTGCTCTTCACCAGCTGCACAATCTTGATGGTTTCTTCATCCTCATCCATTTCGACTGGGGCCTCTGGCAAGTGCGGATAAAAGTCCTTCTGGGCAATGGCATCGTGAGCGAACAGCAAGTGCTGGCAAAAAAAAAATATTATTAATTTATTTAAAACTCCTCCAAAGCTTCTCCTCCGACAATCACCTGCACATGCGAGTCCTGCAGCAGATGGAAGGCCTCTTTGCAGTCATCATTCAGGTGGCAGCGTTGCGACAACTGCTCCAGCACCTCGTACAGCACCTGGGCGGAGGTGGAGAGCACGGGGGCCAGTCTATCGTCACGCCCCACCTTGGCCACCTTGGTGTGGACATTGACCAGGGCATTCAGCTCCTTGGACTCGAGCAGGGCCTTTAGAAAGTCGATCTCCTGGTCATTGGACAGGTTGTCCGACTCCTTGAGCGTGGTGATCAGTTTCGAAAGTGCTGGAAGAGAGTGGGAGGTTAATCCATCATCCGAGACAGCTTTGGGGTGTCGGTGGTGCGTCACTCACCTGGATCCCAGTTGATGTCCGATGCCATAACTGCTGCTAGCATGTCACACAACCCACCGTCAACGAGTCACTGTCCTTGGTTATCCTTTGTGCTTTATCCTTTGCCACCGCCGCCGTCGCCGCTGTGTTCCTCCTATAATCGAGTTAACAAAATCGATACCAGGGACTTTAACAAAACATAGTCTGAATAGGAGACGGAGAGTGACTTGGTAAATTTGCGCATAAACATGTCAACAGGGGGGCGGAGGGGGGGATGGTAGGCCAAGCGGCAGGGCCAGGCCAGGCCGAATGCCGACTGCCGCCGAATGATAATTCCTATAGCCCAAGGCTGCCGACCAAAAAAAAAAGAAAACCATAAACCATTCCCTCCCCCCAAAGCGACTCCGTTTTGCGTCACTCGCCACAAAGGACACCACCAGAGACATGCGGGGGAGCGGGGAAAATTACCAAACAGTGCCACTTCATTAACTCATATTAACATTTTTCGCAAATAAACAGTAGTAGTAATAGTTCGGGGGAAATGCCATCAAAATATTGTTCGATTTTTATTGAAAGGGAGAATAAATTGTTTAGTGTTATTAAGGAATGCGTTAAGTTAGATTTGTCCTTGCTTAAATTCCTTATTTATTGTAATTTGAACTATTGAAAGAGCCAAGTAGTTATAATTGATTTAATGCTTAACTTTTCATTGGTTTTAAATAGTTTTAACTTTAGTTGAACTTCCAATTGATTTTGTGCTTAATTTTCTTTTGATTTTAAATAGTTTTCATTTTAGCTTAATTTTTATTATACACATAAGTTCATCAATTTAGATTTTGTAATAAATTTGTAAAGAGTTAAGGTTACTTTATTATTTGTTAATACATTTCAAACTAAAACATATTGGAAAATAATTTATTCTTAGAAATCTTCATTGTCATTAAAAAATTTGACAAACTTTGATAATAAAAGAATGTAAAATATATGTATCGTTACCTAATTATATCTAAGATTACTTCCAAATAAGTTTTTTGAATTTTCAGCTACTTTTAAAAGATAGAAAAATCAAATAAAATTAAATATAAAAACATAAGTTCCTTTTGCAAGTAAATATCAGAACTGGGGAAAAAATTATAAGAAGATTGAAGAGTTGTAAATGTTTGTGTTTTTCAGAAATCCCTAGTGTTTTGAAATCTCTTTAAATTGTGTGCAAAACTATGCTACAAAATGTTATATATTGAAAATAATATCCAGAATTAGGTTCCTCCGTTATTTTATAGTATTTTAGATACATTTTTAAGGATTTTCCAAACTCTAGTGATTTTTGTAGCACCTCTGATATAGATTTTATATTTAATGCTGTAATAGTTCCCAGGCTTTTCCTAAGATTTAAGCTACTTCCCTATCACGAAGCTCCACTGCCTGTTTCCCTGTAACCATAACAACAGCTTGCGCCTCATTGAACTTGTTCCGCCGGAGTCGGGTGTCGTGGCCCACTGACGACGACGCTTGGTCTAAAGAGCTCCCGTCGCTGCTGTCGCCGCCGCCGGAGCGCCAATGCAATTAGCTGACATTAAGCCGGGGCCAAGTAGGTTGCCCGTTGTCGCTTGTTGGCCAGAGGATTGGATGGGTGTTGGCTTCTAGCCAGGGGGTTAGTTGATTAGAGGAGGCGGCTGAATTTATGGGTACTTTCCGTTGGCCAGTGGCCCGGAATGTTGGCGCCCGCTGCTGCAATCTGCACTCCATTAACTGTTCAGTGACTGCGCTTCCTGTTGCCAGAGGGGGGGATTCCCAGGTTCTCCTTGGTTAGAAGCCAGATTCCGAGGGGTCACTAGCACACGTTGCATGACCGGCGCTCATTAGTGCCACCTTGTGGGTGGTGGGTGGTGAGTGGGTGGCGGGCGGTGATTAGTGTCACCTGAGCGGGCGCTTTGGAGTCCGAGAATAGCGTCTCAAGTGGGGCATGCCTCGCATGTCCTTCAACTTGCCAACTTGGGGTCTCCAGCCTTTGCATCTTGTTTTTTGTTTAATGGGGACCACCCACACACACGCAGAGTGGCCCCCGGCCGAATCTTGGCTAACGACCTTGAACTACATACTCGTGGGTACGTACACACACAGGCGCCGAACAAAAAACTGTTTCCAGGCCGAGTTGCAGCTACGTCAGTGCGTGCGTGGGATCCGAGGGTTGCAGCAAGCAATTTCAAGGGTATTCCAGGGAGGGGTTGCAGCAAGTGCAGCCACAGAAGAACATGCTTCAATCGAACCACCACCATTATGCACTATATAAATATATGTATGTATATGTACTTATGTACATACATAAATGATTTTTAGTTGAGGAAGTACTTAAAAAAACATACTTATGCTTTTTTAGGGGTTTCATTTTACAATTATGAGGCGGAAGCCATAAAAAACTATGGTTTTATATTTTCTTTTGTAAAAGTATACAAGTAAACCCTGAATTCGGGATTCAAAATATTTTATTTCATACTTTTAAACTCACTTTAAATTAATTTCAAAACTTAAGCAAGTTCTGTGGCATCCCTGACATGTTTTAAATATATTTTTAAAAGCTATTCCCAAGTTTTTTGAAGGCTGTGCTTACATATTAATACATTCTATATGGAATAAATGAAGACATATTTGATTGCATACTTTTAGACACCTTTTGAATTGATTCCAAAGCAACAGACCTCCCGATGAAAATTCCGCTTTATTTTCCTTGAACTTGGCTTAATTCAAAGAAAGGGTTCTACTGTAGTTCTCGTTGCATTTGTTGCATTCGCAACTATTACTTCTGCCAATCAACCAAATGACAAGCAGAAGCCAAGAAGTCGAATAAAGCCACAAGGCTGGTCGCAATTAGACTAATTGCGCTTTGGAAAGCCGAGACATGCCAAGAGGTCTGGCGAAAAGCGAAATAATGACGTTGCCCGAGGCGTTTTTGGGTGGATGGGGATTTAAGGCAGCCAGTGTGGCTAGTAGATAAGGCAGGTACCAGGACTCTCCCAAACACCTCCAAATCACCCCACTTTCTTGGGGGTAATTGAAAACTTAAAGCAATTGCAGTCTGTGTACTTTAAATCAGAGATCTGGTCACACCAAAAGTAGCGGGTGTTAAAGAGAAAGCAAGGGAGAGCGTTAAGCCAAAAGAGAGGAGAAAGCAGGCGAACATAGGGAGAGAGAGCGAGAGAGAGAGAGCAGGGCAGCAAGGAAGAGCGGGAGAGCCATTACAGTTGGAAGTTTTCCCCAGAGAATTTGATTAACAACAAAAAAAAAAATCTGGCCCCGAAAAAGAGGAAGAAAACATTCGAAAGGAGGTTATCACCTGGAGTCTTCTTTTTTCTGGGCAGTTGGCCAATACAATAATAATAATTTCACTCTTCTTGGCCCAGCGTTGTTTTATTTTTAAACGGATTTCCACTTCACTTGCACACACACACACTACGCGCACTCTCACTCACAGGCACAAAAACACGGCATGTCTGTTGGCTATTTTCGTTATTTTCTGCTATTTTCGCCTATTTTGCCAGATTTTATTTTGTTTGCTATTTTTAGGGCAGCCAGACGCCGTACCGTTGACCGTTAACCGTTACCCGTTAACCGTTTTTTAGTTTGCTTCTGTGTCCTTTAAGGACACTTCCACATGTCCGCCAAAAACGGAGCTGCTAATCAAAAGGAGCACGCGCCAGCGGGAATCCCAGAACGGCGGAAAACAACAGGAGAAGCGACGACTGCACACGATGGAAAATGAAAAACTTTTGATTTGAGGAATTCATTTGGATGCCGAGCAGACTTCAAAGTCGATGTCGCAGTCTTTCTCTCTTCGCCAAGAGCGCCGCTCCATACTCTTAGATTCTCTCTTAATCTTTTGGCACATAACAGTAGTGTACTGTTACTGATAGTTAACATAGCATATTAGCCCGCTAACGGTGATTTTGTTGGTGAAACCTGTTGAAACTGATATTGAGTGGTGATATTTAAAAACATAAGAAATTCTTAAATTGTGGAATATAAAAAAATGCAATAACATTACATTTTAAAACGATTTCTGGGGCCTTTTTCTAATTTTCCATCTAAAAAACAAGGACGTAAAGCCTTGCATACTTTCTGGCTGGCTACATACTGACATTCTCCAATTAATGCAAAATAAATAATTTTCAAAAACAAATAAGATTGTGTATAAAATAAATAATTCGTGAAAATGTTTGGTTAACTTTCTAACATATTTTCAGAATATATTTATTTTAATTTAAAAAAAAATGGAAATCCTGAAATATTCCTTATAAAACTAAACATTATCATTAAAATCTTAAACTTTTTAGAATTTCACATGTTAAGTGCTAATTGGAAAGTGTTCAATGCAAAGAGAGGCAACACCATGAGGGGAGAGAGATTTCTAAGAGAGCAAACCCATTTTTGGTGGGAAGGAAATGAATGGGACAAAGCAAACGGTGCCTGCACAACCACCACAGAGAGTGGGAGAGGGAGAGCTATTGGCTTGGGGTGAAAACTGCGCGTGTCAGCAAAAAATCCAGAGCGGAAGAAATACAGGGTGTCTGATCTTAAGGGTTAAAGTGGCCAAAATCATGTTTTATATTATTATTATTATCAATCCTGTAAATGCAACATTTTATTATTTAAAAGTACATAAAATAACGATTTTGTAACCCTATAAAGTAGATTCTTTATCAGCATCACCAGTCGAACCGATTTAGCCATGTTAATCTTTTTTAATATGTTTAACCCGCTTAAGTTAAAAGCTATCGACTTCAATTAATCGTTTTTAACTATTCAAACTGATAAATTATGCAAATATTATGAATCAATGGTCCCAAATTGAATTATTTCTTAAAAAATGTATATTAGTTTAATCATATCGAATGTGTAGTAGTTTTTTTTTTATAAATGTATTTATTTATTTTAATATTTGAACTACATCATTTTCTAATATTTATCCTAGCAGAGCTCCACCACCTAAGCCTGCTCCACCAGCAGCTCCGAATCCCGCGAAGCCACCGCCAACCTTCTTGTCGTAACGGGCACGAAATCCACCGCCAAAGCCTCTGGCTCTCACCCGATAGCTTTCCTTGTAGCGACCAAAGCCAGCTCCTGCTCCCACGCCGCCGCCAATGAATCCTCCGCCTCCGCCCAGAGCCAAAGCTTGGGGTTGCTGCTGCTGGATGATGGGCACCTGCTGGACAACGGGCACTTGCTGAACAACGGGCACCTGCTGGACAACTGGGACTTGTTGGACAACCGGAACTTGTTGGACTCCTCCCAAGCCGCCTAGTCCTCCAATGGCGCCCACTCCTCCTATAGCGCCCACTGCTCCAATGGCTCCTACTCCTCCGCCTCCTCCTCCTCCCAGGGAATGAGCTCCAGTACCCCAAATACAGAGACCGAGAAGCAGCAGAAATTGCACCTGAAGATCGCACCACATCTTCGCTGTAATGTCAAAGACGATTTGAGTTACCTACGCCTAAACCACCTGGTTTTTAATGCCCAAGCCAGCGACCTTCGAGTACTAACGATGACGATGATGAGGTGTGAACCACTAGCCACTGGGCAAAACCACCATAAATCCCCCAATAGAACCGCCTACAGAGATGGGGCTTTTTACCCGGGCGCCCCACATATGTAAATTGTTAGAGCAAACAGTGGCCACTAATTAATTTGCATAAATAAGCAGCTGGGAGTGGGGCAGACCAAACAGTTTCCAGCATCATGTTGTGGCAGTCGGTCTACCTGCTCGTCTTGGCGTCCGCCGTGGTCAGTTCAACGCCAATACTCTCCAGCAGCGATCAGGAGGAGAGCAGCATTGTACGAAAACCCCGTCACATTGGAGGTTTTGGAGGAGGAATCGTTGGTGGTGGCATCATCGGAGGCGGTGCCGTAGCTGCTGCCCCAGCTCCCATTATAGCAGCACCCATTCCCGTGGTGTCCACTGTGCCAGTGATCACCACTGTACCCGTTGTCTCTAGCATTTCCACCGTCCAAGCGATCCCCAGCTATGGTTACGGCTATGGTGGTGGCTACCCGGGATATGGCTATCCCGCAGCGGGCGGACTCGGTGGCCTAGGTGGCCTAGGTGGACTCGGTGGTCTTGGAGGCATTGGAGGCGGCGCTGGCTTCGTGGGCGGTGCTGTGGGTTTTGCCAAATTCAAAGGCGGCTTCCTGGGCTAAATCTGTAGCTGGTATCTGTATCTGTGTATCTCGAGACTTCGACTCTAGTGTAAACAATGAATAAACAAAAGTGCTGCTGCGACGAGATCGAGTTTCGTTTCGCCGAGTGTTTGGAATCAACAGATTCGATGAGCTTGCATATTTGGACTTCAACTGGTTATACATATTTCTGGAAGAGTCTCGCTGTCGCGCTTGTGTTTGTCATAGTATATAGTATACATATATATATGCATATATATACTATACACAAATGTATGTGCCGAAAATCGCGCAAAAGGCAAAGCGGATGGGGGCTCTTTGAGTGGTAAACAACAGGCCATCAAGCGATTACAGTGGGTCAAGTTGTCTAACTGCCAGTGCAATTGGATACTTGTTACTAGACACTGAGTAATCCCTTGTGGAATTCGTAAGCGTTGAAATTTCCTCAAAAAAAAAATATGTAAGAAGAAAGAGAAACAGAAACGTAAAACCTGGACTTCTGGCTTCAAGGTTAAGGCTTTGACATTGATTCATTTGGTGATTATCTGTGAATCTTTGCATGTTGAAATGATGATTGAGGATATCTATCAACATTTAGTAAAGTTCTGACACTGAGAAAAATTGCTTGTTATTTATATTTACAGAAATTTCTATTAATTATCATATTTTAATAGAAATGATCACAATTTGTTGCTAATTAAATCCGATAATTTCGCAATAAAAACCTAAATTTAGTCCACAGAACACAAGGGGCCTCTGCAGCACTTACAGAAATATCTTGTGCTTTGCTTTAGAATTCCCAATGGGTTCTAGCGGAAGATATTCCCTGTGATTGTTGAAACTCTTTGGTTATTGATGAAGAAGAGGTGGCTCTGTTGTAAAACAGCTGTGTAACCAAGCCTGCTTCTTGTCTTATTAAAATCAAAGTTCTTATAAATGTTCTATGGTCTTAAATATATTTTAGAAAAATAATTAATAGGCACAGAATTATCCTAAATTAATTAATAAATCCATATATTTAAATCAGTGGTCCCCGGCACAGGCGGAGAAAGCATAGAACAAAACAGAAGAACCAGAGCTGGCAATTTGTAATTTTGTGGCTAGATCTAGTCTATTAAAAGTTCACTAACTATATTCTTCAATTCTTGGGCCATATTACAGAAAATGTTAGCTATTTTTTCTATCATATCTAGCCACTTTGTGCTATTTCTCACTTACTCAAATTTGATTTGTTAGCAAGTGAATATAATACAATAGATACACATACAATACTTCATTCGAATAAATTCTCGTTTTGTTTACATTTAGGATATTTGTTTTTTTTAAATAGTAAAAGTAAGAGCCAAAAAGTACCTTCCTCTCCTATACATATTACAAGCAAACTATCCCTGGAATAAAATACTTAAAGGACTACCTTGTATATATTATATATATTTTGTCATCGATCTTTTCATACACACACCCTCCTATTTGGGTAGTTAAGAAACCTTTTAAATCTATCAATAGCTCCACGATCCAATTACACGCCTTTAGATCTGCCGGCCTAGATATTGTCCCACTGTTGCCTCACACTTCCGCGTCGTATTTCATTTCATCCGAACATTAAGATTGGGTCAACCTAATGTATTTTTGTGTATGTTTGCGTTTGCCTCTTTTTTTTTGGGTTTTTTCACGCCAATAATTATTCTCGGCGGCTTGGCAGGGGCTTGGAAATTGAAATTAGACGAACAAAATATAGTATATACCCAAAAAAAAAAGAGACATTCAATGGCAATCAAGCGATGCCAATGAACCTCCTTTGTCTCTGACTTGGGGCTATGACGGTGATGATGATGGTTCTTGGCAAATGTTTGGCTATAAATTAAGGCCCAGGTGGGCGCTGAGTTTTAGTATTTGGCGAAGATCGAATGGGAATACGACAGCGAAATGGATTACAAGCGGCTATTCTTCTTGTTCAGCCTGGCGGCGGCTTTGCTCTTGTGCAATCTTGTGGCTGCCTCGGAGCTGGAATCGGAAGTGGTTAAGGCGGCGGAAACCGACTCTAGCCAGCTCTTGGAAGCGGGCGAGACGGCCCAGAATGAGGCGGGCGGCGAGAGTGTGAGGAAAGTGCGTCAGTTTTATCCCTTTGGACCGCCGCCACCACCACCACCCTTCTTTGGTCCACCGCCGCCACCTTATTATGGCGGTGGCTTCTATGGCGGCGGTGGCTTTGGCAGAACCCGTGTCATCACCCGCACCCGGTATCGTGGACGCGGCGGCTACTATGGCGGTGGCTTCTATGGCTAAGCGAGAGGCTGGTGGAATGAATCAATGCCCTCTTTTTGTGATACTTCTTTGTGCA
>JAEIIU010048961.1:0-10201 GCA_018874675.1 Drosophila baimaii | reverse complement strand
TTTAAGAAAAAAAATTA
The DNA here is from genome assembly GCA_018874675.1 of Drosophila baimaii. Lineage (NCBI taxonomy): Eukaryota > Metazoa > Arthropoda > Insecta > Diptera > Drosophilidae > Drosophila > Drosophila baimaii. The sequence goes on along the minus strand of JAEIIU010048961.1, from coordinate 10,184 downwards.
TAACTTTGCCAATTTTCAATATTTTTTCATTAAATTTCAGATACGGTGATTTTAGATTATTCAAGAATTTCGGTTTAAGTTTTATAAAAATCAGACTACTATATCCTATAGCTGCCATATAAACGATATGGAAAAATTGGCATATTTTCGCATATTTTCCAGATATTCGAATGAAACTTTATTTGTACTTTTATAATATATATATAGCCACCTCCTAGAAATTTTAATTTTAAAATCGCACCAATATATCATATAGCTGCCATAGGAAAGATCGGCATAAATTCATATTTTACATATGAATTTTACATTTTGCATACATTTTACATTATACATTATCAAAATCTTTTATAATAAATAACAAATTATCTGCAAGGGTATATAAACTTCGGCTCCGCTTGAAGTTAGCGTTTCTTACTTGTTTTTGTAACTTCCCATCAAGTTTATTAAATACTTTAAATACTCTGCCAATTAAAAATAAAATCCCTTAAGCCTCAATATCTTCGATGTAACATAATACGGAAAGTATCTCTGCGTAGAAAACCTAATTATAACCCTCCCCTCCCTCCCCGCACTTAACTTGGCCCGCTATCAGGTGAAAACGGAAATAGAGCGACACACACACACATACACACACACACACACACTGAGGAGCTTTTGCTCAGGTGAGTCCGAGACGTCGCCGTCGCCGTCGCCGTCGCCGTCGCCTTGACCTTGCGCCCCTTGCCAAGAAAATTACGCTACCGCCCGCCCATGCTAGCACACCCACGTAACTCGCGCCCACCCCCCAACGACTCTGATTTGCATCTAAAAATAAGTACTATATCTATAGAGAGAGGAGAAATCACCGAACTAACGTAGAGAAAAATTAAAAAAAAAATAAAGAAAAAATGTATTGGAACAAGTTGAACCCGAAGCCAGGTTGTCTGTGACTCATCCCACGACGCCCGCCCGATGCCCCCCCTATTTTGTGAGGCCCGCATGACAAGACAATTAGCTGGACACGACAAATCCGAAAGGGGGGGAGAAAAAAGGGGGGAAAAAGCAATATACAAATACATATATATAGACAAAATACAAAATACCAAATACCAAATTCGGAATACAAAAACACAACAAAGTGCAATAGGCAAATGGAAACGGAATCGAAAAGCGAAAAGCGAGTGGAAAACAATGGCATGATTGAATGTTGGATCGGCGGTGCCTGCCGTCTAATCGCCAGCATATATGTACATATATATATAGCCAGAATCGGTGAGTTGTGGCATCTGCATATGGTGCACTGCACAAAATGCCTTATATGCTTGGCCTTGAATCAATTAAATTATTAGTTTTACACTTGTTAGTTATGGTATTTATTTTGAGGCTTATTTGTATGTATATTTTAAACATTTAATTTAAATACAAAGGTGATTTTTAATGGGCGTGGCTAAAATTTTCAAATAAATTTGATTTGAGTTGAGCCTATAAGAATGTTGTCAACAAAGTTGGTAGCTTTAGCTCCGATAGTCGCCGAGAACTAGGTGTTCATACGTGCAAACGGACAAACGGACAAACGGACAAACGGACAGACGGATAAACGGACATAAAAAAGTGCAAAATATGTAGGTTTGCTTGATGATAATCATGAATATATGTATGAGTTAATTTAGTGGTTTTAGCTTTTATAGTCACTGATATCTAGGTGTTTATACGGAAGGACGGACAAACGGACAGAGGAAAATGACGAAATAGGTTCGGCTGGTGATACTTTAATATGAACACAAAATTGGTACATTTCGTTTGTGTAATCTCTGAGATTTTGTTCTTCATATGAACTTACGGACAGACGGACAAGCGGACAGAGAAATTAGTCTCTGAGATCTAGATGATCATACGGACAGACGCACAGAGGAAATACTGATCATGAATTTAAACACAACATTTTATGATCTTAGATTTTTTTGACTCTGAGATTTAGGTGTGCAGACGAACTTTCGAACTTACGGACAAATGGACAAACGGACAAACGGACAGACGGACAAGCGGACATACGGACATAGAGAAATAACTAAATTGACTCGCCTGGTTATGTTGATCTCGAATTTATATACAAATATACAAATTTAGTAGTATTCGCTTTGAAAAACTCGTGTTCTTTCGAATTTTCGATCTTACATACAGACGGACAAATGGACAGACCTACAGACGGTTATACGGACATTGGGAAATGACTAAATTGACTCGCCTGGTGATATTGATCACAAATTTATACACAAATTTAGGTAATTTTAGCTTATATAGTCCCTGAGATCTAGATATTCATACAAACTTACGAACTTACGTACAGACGGACAAACGCATAGATGGACAGACGGACGGAGGGACATACGGATGTAGAGAAATGACTAAATTGACTCGCCTGGTGATGCTAATGTAGAATTAACACAGACAGAAGATGCCTCCATTTTCCTGTTACCCTTGTATTCTGTATAACAATTATTTTTTACGAAGAAATATAATATAATCATATATCATACAAACTTTAAATTAATTAATTATATGTTTTTTTTTAAATTTATTTATACTTTTAGGTTTCTCTCAGTGCAGCACCACCATTTCCCAAATGACTGAGCTAAGCGTTTCGTGTGAGTAAATCCATTGGCAGCTCTGAAAGCATTCGTATTTGATCATATAGCAGATTTCAAATACAAGTCGACAGCCAAACGGCCCAAAAATACCTGGGAGGTGAGGCGGCGGCGGCACAGAGGCGTGGAAAAGTGTCGGCGGCGGGGGGTATGGAACTAACTTCATACACAATTCTCTCAAAGCTTGAATATGCATAATATGCATAATGAATAAATGGTTGTAGTTGATGTAAATTTAACGAGTATTGCCTGTACTCTTCAGGCAATTCGCATTAATCATTCAGAGATTATTAAGAATATTTAATAAATAAATAACACGAATGAAAGAATAATGAAGAGCCAAGTAAGCCAAGTGAAAACCTATTGAGTATTGGCAAATGGTCAGCTCACAAGGCTAGCCACATCCTTTTGCCTCACGGACTACCGCCCCACGTCCTTTCTCCCTTCGATTTTGGTTCAGTTTATTTAGTTGATTGCATTGTCTAGCCGCCGCCTAGTATCCTTTTCCCTCTGACACAGTTCTCCTTTCTTTCCTTTCTTTACTTTCTTTTTGTTTGCATTTAGTTTGCTGCACTTCCTGCAGATAAAGGAAAACAAAACCAGAGAACTGTGTCAGAGCAGAGAGGTCAAGCCTTGGCGCACAACTGTTGCGAGTTGCTGCCAGTAGTAGTAGTGGCCAGTAGCAGCCAGCAACCTGCAACGTGCCACAACGAGCAACCTGCAACATGTGGAGCGGAAGTGGGTCAGCAGTCGGCGGTGGCTATTGTGTAAGTTGGAGGTGCCAAAGGATATCAATCGCAATCGGAAGGGTATTATGACATCATTAAATGGCTGCCAGAAGTGGATGATATATTTTTTTTAAGGTATTTAAAGTGATAGAAATACAGCAAATTCTTAATGAATTATAAGTGCTTGTCATGTTATTACTTGTTATGCTCGGGAAATAATTATGGCAGCCACCCTCAGCGAACTTGCTCCGATTTTTTCATATATACATATATTTATCAAAACATTTTGTAATACATTCGCCATTTACTTGCTCGGCCTTGAGCACGAACATTTTTCCCAAAAATAGATACGCGAGAGCAACACATGATTGCTCCGAATCCGACTATATATTCCCAAAATCATTATTCAAGTGTGAAAATGCTGAGCTAAAAATGTTGGAAATTAAAATCAACAGCCGCCCCAAAGGAGCAACAATTATTATACGAGCTTCTCAAGAGAAATGTACTGGTAGTATTCTGGCATTGATAAATCTATGTATATCTGTGACATATATTTCAACATATCTATAAGTCGGTGGATATATACATAAATCGGCAGACATGTGCCTTGTATAATCTGCATAGTTTTTTTGGGCACTCGACAAATGCAAATCGCATTGACATGCAAGCCAACGCGGCGGTATCCTGCAGTAAGTTTTCTTCTTTTTTTTTTCTTATTTATTGATTAAACAGTCAACGAACCAACAAAAATGCCACCCTAAAAATGTAAACAACATTTCCCAGATAATTATGAAAAACAGAAACAAAAAGCAGAAGAAAAGAAAAACTGAAAGAGACATTCCTCAGCTGATTGCGAGAAAAACTTTGGCAGCCAGCACAGCAAGCAAGTCAACAAAAACGAGACGAAAACAATTTCAATTATTGCAAAACTAAATTTCAATTAAATGCGCAATTCAGTGAATGCTTAAATATGCCTTTTAAGGTGGGCCACGTTGATGGGTTTCGCTATATATACGATATATGTATAGATATAAACGTCTCATCTGAAGTCAAACCACAATGCAAATTGGTTTAGATCTGAAGCCAAAAGCTGGGGCAGGGTATGCCTAAGGGAATTTCTTCCCAAATGGAAAATATTTCTAATAGAAAATCAGCGAAATAAAACGACCTTCATAAAATAAATAATAAATATGTATATAGACATTGATGAATCAGTTTATGATGAAATTCTACAATTTATGAATTATTTTGTAATTAAAATTTAATTTACCAAATGATTTTCCCTGTCCGCCCGCCAATTTCCACAATCATTTATTAGCGAGCGATCCCAAGGCCAGAAGTGATCGCTGATCGACCTTGAGCTTGGGAACAAAGCTTCCCCCCTTTTTGGCCAAACAGCGAATTGGGTGGGTTTCCAGTTCGCTCCAAATGGGGAAACGCTTTCAAGTGGCCGCCTTTGGCTTTGGCTTTGGCTTCTGCCTCAGCTTCAGCTTCAGCGCACTTAGAGAAATATATAACCAAGAAGGTAACTATTTCTGGTGAATAAGAGAACTAAGATTAGAGTGAAGATGTATATATATATACAGGAAAAGTCTTATGTGATATATCAATAAAAAGATCTCTCTTAATATCTTATTCGAAAATATCTTAAGGTTTGATTTATCGAAATATGTAATAGTTAAGGTTAAACTATAGATATTTTCGTTAATATGGAAGAAATGTTGTTTATTTGTTTGTCTTTTTTTAAAATTAAATAAACTAGCGTATTAATGAAATTTTAAATAATTTAAAATTGTTCAGTTTTGTATATTTTTTCAAGCAATACAATTTGTACACTAAGCTTATGCTCTTTGGCACAGTTTAATGTATCGAACTAAATATCGATTTTTCGGGCATATATCGCAACGTTAAAATATCGACTTATATATATGAAGATGTATCGATTTAATAGTTTTCTATATTTTCCTAAGCAATAACATTTTTAAGCTTAGCCTATGCTTTTCGGCCAAGTTCGATATATCAAAAAGAATATCGATATTTCGCGCATATATCGGAGAGCTAAAATATCGATGTATGTATCGATAAATCGCTATTTTTTGCGATCCCTAGCCGGATATATATTCATATTTGCTAGAAAAAGAGATAGCTTCATACTTAAAATTCAACAAAACTCGCTGCATAGGCTATGCCATGGTCGGGGCACTTGACATTAAAGTTATTATTTGGTGAAATTTTTTTTTTTCATATATACTTATGGAAAGTTAACCAAGAACTTGAATGTGGTATATAAAGGATTATGTAAACACATACCATTCGTTTCCTTTTTTGTATTTATTACCCAGATTTTTCTTCCAGTGCACCTCAAAGCGTTTGCCTTTCGCTTTCTGCTCAATCAGGCGCAACAGCTGCGATGCGGCACGCCCACAATCGGCACAAAGCAGCTATATATAGTATATAGTATTTACCTACGATACTACTACTATATAGAAATATATTTATATACATATATATATATTACAGTGCTCTATCGATTGTTCAATTAGCGCTCTCGATGGGCTCGACACTGAGCCCACTGAGTAGTAGGAAAACGCTGATGACATTGACATTTTAGCTAAGCTCTGCCTTCACGTATATATATGTATATATAGCCATGGGTATATATTTGTGTATATATGTATGTATGCTACGTACTTTACAGCACTTCACAATGGACATTACACGGAAGCCGGGCAATTAATTTGAGCCAACTTAATTCGCTTCACTGGCTTTGCATTGCTTTTGTTTTGTTCTTTATTTATTTTATTTTATTTTTATTTATTTTTTTTTTTTGCATTCGATTTGGGGCATCAAGTTCACTGGGCTGAGCTGGGTCTTCCTGGGTGGCCTGCTGGAATTTTTTCGTTTTATAATTAAGTTAATTGGCCTGGCCCATGCGGCGTATGAGTAATCTGCTTTATTTAGACCACAAAAGCCGAAAGCCTATTACCACTTAGTCGCCTCTTTTTTTTGGGGTCAATCAAATCCAATGCAGCGTCACTAATTTTTTTACGCTAATGGCAGGGAAATTGCAAAAGGGGAAGTATTTTCCGAAATGAAAAGGATGAAAGGAAAATATCTCTTTTTCGTAAAAGAAAAACTATGTTGTAATCAGTTTAAGTATGTTTTAAATAAGAAAAGCTTTGAGCTCAAAGTAAAAAATAATCCTTTTTATATTTATAATCAAAGGTTTTTATATTTCATGCTTATTAAAGGAATTAATGATGTTTATGGCAAGGATTGCTCTTAGAATTCCCAAGTGTGAATTCAGCGGCACACTGATTTATGACAAGGCATAATATTGAATATATTATGAAGACCCTGGGCTAGGATTTAAAGCAATTGAGTGCTATAAGCCTAATTTATGTCAGCAAAAAGCTTTTTAAAATATTATATATATAAATATAAAATTATTATAATATATAAAATATTAAAACCCTTGACATAATCCATAATCCTGTTACTTCAATAAAGGAAAAATAAAGCTGAGTACTACTTGAACTTATAGTTTATGTCAATTTATTTATATATACTATATTTCCTGTTATTCAGCTGTTTCGGGATTCATCAGCATTGAATGCTTAATAACCCTAATAACACATTCTCCCCAACAGGAAGTTCAACATATTTTTGGTTTTCCTGGTTTAACAGGAAGGACATTTTATTTTTGGTAAATAAAAATATGTTGGGACCCAAATAGATACCATACACAGGAAATATTTTCCCGCCCCCTGAGGCGGGGTGTTTCCAAGGACGCAACTGGAGAAAAGGTGACCCAAAAAAATTAGGCGCCAAAACCGAGCTAATGCTAGGATAATCGCCCGATAAATGCCACAGACAGGTTGGGCGGTTGGGTGGTTGGGTGGTTGGGTGGTTTGGGGGGCGTTTTGGGGGGCGGCGGCTTGCCACGCCTTGGAAAAGGCACTTGAACTTTGCATTTGCATTTAGAGGCCTTCAGCTGGGCGCTGCACACATGAGTGTGTGTGTGTGTGTGTGTGTGTGAGTGTGTGTCATTGTGTATGTGCCAAGGCCTCTCTGTCCCACACAAAAAAATAGAACAAATTCTATATTTTCTTACCCAGCTTTTGCGTTGCTTTTTTTTTGTCATTGCTTTTTGTGGTTTATAGGTGAAGTGGTGGGTGGCAGGGTGAGTGGGTGGCTCAGAAAAGGGGGGGGGGAGGCGGTTGGACCCGAATTGGGTCAGCGGAGCAGGAAGAGCGATGTGGAGCGATGGAGAGGCCAGTCAAGGTCATCAGTGTTCGCCATAGCCATCAGCTGGTTTTGACAGATGCCCGAGATAGCGTCAAAAAGTCTGCCACGCGGCACTTCAGAGCCCCCAGCCACGTGTCACGCCCCCCCCCCCAAAAAGGCGTTCGCCCTCAAACCCTACACCCCAGATACACTGGCAAAAACAAAAAATGTTTATAATAAAATAAATCTACTATTTCTTAAGAAGGTTCCACGTTTGTGACTTCTTTTTTTGATTTTTCTCAATTAAAAACTTAATGAATAAAATAATTTGACTTTTATATAGCTCATTTTTTATTATTTCAGTTAACAAATTCCTTAAATATTTATGTAACCTTTTACAAATTGGTATAGCTAATAAGCTTTAAGGGGGAAATTCCCAGATATTGAAACCTAAAACTCAAACGTGATCACTGGCCATATTTTCTTTTTGAAATCAAGTCTCTTTTCCAAAACAGGAAATGGGGGGCATGCTTTTTCATAATTATTCAATTTTGATTACCAAACTTTAAGTTGTTTTCAGGGCAAACAAAATTGAAAAACATAATAAAACTGATGTATATATGTATGTACATATATAGAAGTTTTTTGTTTAGTTTCCCAAAAAGTTCTCCAGTCTCTAATAATTTGTGTTTCTTAGAGATGGACGAAACTATCGATATATCGATGTATAAATGTATAAAATCGATATTCTTTTTCTTATAGCGAACTGTGCCAATGAAATGCCTGAGTTTGGTTTAAGCTATCATTATTTAAAAAAATATATAAAGAACTAATAAAAAATGTTATTTTAAAAATGTTTTAAATTAAAAACCTGTTTTAGATATTTGTTCGATAACTTCTAACATATCGATTTTTTAACATTCAATGCGATATGTTTTACATTATAAATTTCGATATATTAAACTTTACGATATTTTGGCCATGAGGGTGATAGTTTTGTCGATATAGCTCCTTTGGATATTTAACCCTAGTGTTTCTTTTCTATATAATATATAGTATATATATATATAGTAAATATATACCACATTATTCCAAATATAAATATAAAAATGTGTCAACTCTCAATGTATTATTTTGTAGAACTTTTTAATTTTTTTTTTTAGTAAGCTAAAATATTTTTTCTAACATTCATAAAGACCATTCCAGCTTAAAGCTACCTTTGGGAAGCAGCCGAGTTATTCACACTTTTACTGCTAATTTAGCTACATTTTAACCCTCATTTTGTGACAGTGCACTAAGCACTTTGGGACTATTCCTGTTTTGGTTAGCCTACTTTTCCCCGAATTTCCCCCCAAAATCCCTTTGTTGTCCTTTGACTTTCCACTTACCGCATATCTCCATGACATCTTTGTTGCGTGTGTTGGTGTTTGTTGTGTTTTGGTTGTGTGTGGATCCTGCTCTCCCACTCGCTATCTCTTTCTCTCACACTCTCTCTCTGCTGGTGGCACTCTCTCCTGTCGTCGCCTTGCGGTTCGGGGATTTCGGGATAGTTTTCTGGAAGGATGGCTGGGCTGATGGACCAATGGACTGATTGTACTGATGGATGGGGAGATCACACGTTCTCAGAGAGGAGGGGGGCTGTCGCTTCCGTTATCCTGGCGGCCGTTTCCTTGACTTTGGTAAATAGTTACAACAATTAGGATCAAAATGCAACAACAACAAACTATAGATGGGGGAGATGGAGAAGGGGGCGGGGGGCAGGGAGGAAGAGGCTGCCACACTCGCACACTCGCACACAGTCACAGCAAAAAAAAAAGAAATATATACGAATTTAGAAACGGATCCTAACTACCTTTGGGTTTTTTTCGTTTTGTTTTATGTTTATTTATGCAAAGTCGGATTCTTTTTGGCTTTTGGCAGCGCTCGCCTTTGGCTACTGCTGGCACTCTCTGTTACTAATGTCTATTTCAAAAAATCTATTTATTTTAGCTCAATTTAACAATTGTTTGCTGCTTTTTCAGCGTTCTGGCGACGGGCACTTTTTTGCGACTGATTCGCGATGCCGCCGCTTTGGGGTTGTTTTCTAGGCGCACGAGGCGAAAGCTCTCTCGCCCCCGAAAGAGGGCCCCGTAGTGACGTAGGCGCCGCCACAAAGCTCGGCAGCGCTCTTTGGAGCCCGAGCTTTGCGCCACTCTCTGCACGTGGCGACCATGCTTGGATACACTCGAAGAAAGGGGCTCCAGAAAGGGGTTACATTTTAATTTATAAATTTATAAAAGTTTGTTGTGTTCTTTTTTGGGAGCATTTTTGAATCGAACTCGAAAAAGCTTGTAAATGCCTTAATTTAAATATCTTTCCAAGTCCGTTCATCTGTCCGTCTGTTCGTATGTCCGTTTGTCCGTTTGTTCGTTTGTCCGTTTGTCCGTATGTCCGTTTGTCTGCTAGTCTGTTTGTCCGTCTGTCTGTCCTTCCCTCTGTGCTTCCGTCTATCCTTTAGTCTGTCTTTCGCTTCGTCATTACATATGTCCGTTTGTGTGTCCGTCTGTCCGTCTGTCCGTCTGTCCGTCTGTCCGTCTGTCCGTCTGTCCGTCTGTCCGTCTGTCCG
>JAEIIU010048960.1:0-33825 GCA_018874675.1 Drosophila baimaii | reverse complement strand
GAAATGACTCCTTCACTGCGTTGCAAACTTCTGACTAAAATTATAATACCCTGCAAGGGTATAATAAGCACTAAATAGAACCCTATTCCCTGTGACAGCCATTTAGTGGCGCCTTCCAATGAAAAAAATTTAATTAATTGACCTAGGGAAGTGCTGGCAATTAATTTTGATTGCATCTGTCTGTCTGCAGCTATATATTTATATGCAGCTCTCTGGGTTCACTGGGTGCCCTTTTCCGAATCACTAAACCAGGTCAAGTCTGCCGCCGCTTCAGCTGACTCACCTGATTGCCGTTTTCCGCGGCAACAATCACAAGCGTAATGATAATGTTTGGCAAAAACAATGCCTAAACACACGACAACAAATTAATTGAAAGCGGAGAGGCGGCAACGGAGAGCATTAAGATGCGAAAAATACCCGGCATTTGTTGCTGCTTGTTGAATGTTGTTTTGTGGCTCGCTATTTGTTGTTGTTTGTTGTCTCTTGTTCGTTGTTTGCTTTCCCATAAAGAAACAGAAAGCCGCAGAAAGACGACACTTTCTTCCAGTTTATTGCATCAACGGAAAAATGGAAACGGGCCGGTAGCAGGTGTCAACAAAACAGGGCAGCAGGTGCCACAAAACGCACAAAACCCGCAAAACCAACAAATCTGACAAAACCCACTAACTGTTGCTGAGAAAGACAAAAAAAAAAAAAAAAACAAAAAAATAAAGCAGAGAAAAAAAAGTGAAATAAATGATTTGGCAACTGACTTGCAGGCCAGTTGGCCAACAAAAAAGTGGCAAAAGGGGTTAAGAAAATTATGAGCGCGGGAGATAAGGGTGTTTGAGAGGTGTGAACCAACTGATCCTTGGTTTGTGATATAATTTTCGAGCTAATTAAATAGGTTTAACTATGTATTTGGGCTGATAGTTGATTTAGTTAATTAACTAAATGATTTTTAAGTTAATTTAAGGGTTTGGTATGATATGTCTTTTACGGTTCAGTTCTTACTCCATTAAAAGTGCTTCTTTTTGGAGGTATTTAGAGGCAGAAGTTCAAGGAATCATTATTATTACATTAACTAGAGATCAGCCGAAGAGAATATAAATAAATTAAACAAATTATACAATAAGCAAGAGGTTTAATGATTGCAGAAAAAAAGAGAGCTGACATTTCAACAAATGGCCAATTAAATCTCAAAGTTATCTCCCATTACTAAATTATTTTAATTTAAAAAAGAACACAAATACTTCACTCAACATTTCTCCAAGTCAATATTTACACATATCGTTCTCTCACATTTCATAATTGACCTGCTCTTGAAAGCATCTTCATCTATCGATTAGTTTCTGGATATTTAAATATGAAAACAAGGGGATAGATACATAGACACAGAGAGAAGGAGAGAGGCGAAAGCTAGGCAAAAAAAAAAAATGGAAGAACAGAGAACGGAAGAAAATAATCATTTAAGAAACGATGCTCGTGTAGCTATGTCTTTGTAATGGGAAATCTTTGTAGTTGGAAGCCAAGACCAACTGGTGGGAAATTTGCATGTGACTGGGAGTTTTGGCCAAGAGTTCGCACAAGCCCCAAAAAGGGGATCAATAAAAAAATTAGTTAATTAACAAAATAAACACGAAAAAAAAACACGACAGATTTCCAAAGCAGATTTGATGATTCATAACATTAGGGAATATCCATAATGTATCTAAAGAAGAATATTATTTAAGAGAATATATATCCCTTGTTTTTCAAACCTTTCCCTTTACACTTGTTCCTCTTTTGGTTCCATATTTATGACACTTCACTGTGGTTAATTGATTTTGGCGCGTGTCTATTTTTAAGCACCGTTTTTCTGTTCTGATTTTGCAGAGTTTGCACAGCTTGAACTTTGTTTGTCGATTTCTTTGGCACAGAAAAAAAAAGAAGGTATAGTTTTTGGTATAAATTAAATGAACTCTTGTCAAAATAAACCTTAATTTATCCCTAAACCCAGTCCCGGACTGATCTTTATACCTCAATTTGATGGCAATATCGCGGCACTTGACGCATGGCACCTGGCCGGACTCCTGGGCCACACTGGGTGCGGCCTTTGCTTCCGGTGCGGCTATTGTGGCATACTGGGCCTCCTCCTGTTGCTCCTCCTGCTCGGCTTCTGCTTCCGTTTCGCTGGCAAAATCCACAACCAGCTCGTCGACAGACTCCTTCCGGCCGTCCCTCTGCTGCTGCAGTTGCCGCCGGCTAAAGTAGCCCACATGCTGGTCCACACCGGCGCTGGCATCCAGGAGAACGCGCTCGTAGGCGGCACTCTCGTTCTCGCTGAGGGCGAACCGCTGCTCGAAGACGCGCACGGGCAGGGCACTCTTGCGCAGGACCTCCATCCTCTTGTGCCGCAGTTCGATGGAGAAGATCAGACGGACGCGCACCAGTCGCCGCAGGCCCTGCTGCGAAGTCCTGGCCCGCTGCAGCCGCCGGCGCTGGTGTCTTAGCTCAAGCTTCTCCAAACCCTTCAGGGATTTCGGGTCCACCAGACCATGGTTATAGTCCGCCACGGAGGTCAGATCCAAGGCGGATCGAGTGCGACGCCAGGGCACCAAATCAAAGTGGGCGCCCGCCCAGGGATGGAAGTTCACCTGGCTGACGTTGGTGCTGCGATCCTGCTTCAAAATCCAATCGGAGGCGGTCTCCTCGAGAAGGGAAATTCCCTTGGCCTTGGCCTGCGTCTCCTTGGTCTTGATCTTGACGAAATCGTTGCGGGCCGCCGCCTGGGGCTTATGTCTCTTGTAGCGGGGCACCAGGGTGGCCTCCAGCATCCGGGCGTCCAGTCCGTAGTCGCGACGCAGCTGCTCCAGCTCCCTGCTACTGGCGGTGAGCTGAGCTCCGTTCCACACGATCACCGGCTCGCAACTGGCCATTGTGGGGGCCTCTGAGCCACCGGCAGAACCAGAATGCCGAACCCGAACCCCCCGATCCCAACCAGAACCAGAATGCCGAACCCCGCCGAAAGTTCTCTCTCTCTTAATGGTCGCGTTGCGTTCGTTATTTTCTAATTTCGTTTTCCGGTTCGCGTTTTCCGTTTGCCGTTTGGCGCTTGACGTTTTCCGTTTCCGTTCGGAATGTCGCGATTGTCGCGTCTGCTTGCCGTGACGCTGGCGAGGCAAATGCCGCTGGCTGGCCAAAAAAGCCAACTCCAACTCCAACTCCGATTCCGATTCCGAATCCGCATCCGAATCCAAAAACGAATCCAATGTCTATGCAAAAAGTTGCGCCAACTGCGCTGCCAGCACCAGCCAGACATGATTAAGAGTTTTTTTGTTATTGTTATTATGGGCTATTTTGTTGCTACTGTTGTCTATGCACTGGGAGAAATCATTAGTCAGTGAAGAGGCAAATATTTTACACCTTTGAATATAAGATTTCGGGTATTTTTCAGCATTTCTGAGAGTTTCTATCAAGAATTTATAAGGAAAAGTTTTCATTTACACATATAATGCTCTATCAATGTTATTTAATTATTTGTCTTTTTTTTACCTTTTGATAAATATGTTTAAGACTTTTTAAACCCAAATTTATTATAAGTTATTTATATATTTCTCCAGCTAGAAAAGTTTAAACTAAACTTAGCTTGTTCTTTGGAACAGTTCGATACACCTAACTGAATATATATTTAAATATTGTACTTAGCGTCAAATATCGATACAGTTTTACTATTTTCTGTTAAAGATTAAACAAAAAATTAATACAAATATATCTAATTTAATTAATTAAACCACACTTTTTCCCCCAGTGCACTGCAGCGATGTTTGCTCAACATTGAAGAGTCGCGAGCTTAGCTACCCCCTTCGCTGATTGTATTATTTATTTATTTTTCACGCTCACTGCCATGTCAACTCTGACGACTGCCCTGCGCTCGGCTCTGGGGCAACCCTCTGCCGGCGGCGACTGCGACGTCGACGTCTCACTTGGCTGCGCACGCGTCACGAAAGCAGAGAAAACAAAAACAAAAATAACAATAATAATATTAACTAAACACCATGGATGGGGGTCGATAGCAAAAATTTTGTTTCAACGCTGCCTTTATGCGACAACACGGGTTCAGTGTTCTATTCTCGGCTAATTGCCAGCTTTGGGCCATTGGCATTGTGCCGGCCAAATTATCTAACAATGCAATGGAGCAGGTTCAGGTGAGCCCTATATATATGTATATATATAAATATATTTATATAAAGTTATGTATTTGGGGAAGTAATATGATATGATCCCAAGGGGGTATTTAAATTCTCAACAGAAGTTGACATGAACAAGGAAATTCAAGTCATATAAAAGTGTAGAAATCTTTTAAAATGATCTTGGTAATAAATTAAATAATTAATAGCTTAACTTAAGAGTCGAAAATATAAAAAGGAAGGATCTTCAAGCCCAAAAAGTGTAAATATTCTTGCTCAGCGTCACCAGGCGGCTCTATTTAGCCTTGTCCATTTGGTAGATCTTAAAGCTGGAGCTAACAAATAATCAACAATTACCACAAGCTATAGCCTTGATTAAATAAATATTTAATATATAGTCTTGGGCGGACTTCCAAACAAAATTTAAATACAATGGGATGATACACAAGGGACTTATTAAACAATAAAGTTAATGTTGTCTAATGAGCCTGTGAAACATTTAGGAGTGTTGCCAGAGCACCCATAAATGTTGCTCAACATGTTCCTAGCAACATTTTCTGTTGCATTTCGGATAACTTACACTTGACTCTAGTTTTCTTGTTTTAAGCTAAAATGATTTAGAATTTATTTCTAAAATAGTAAATATATTTTATATTTTACATTGAACTATAGAAATTGAAAGTAAGACACGATTAAAGCGATTTTTATAGCCTTTAAAATTGATAGTTTCTCTATGTTCTCTACTCGCAACTTGAAATGTATGTACATCATCAATAATTCTACCAAAATGATATAAACTCAGCCGAAAATCAATGAAATCCCTTTCAGTTCTGATTCACAATTGAAAAATATTTCATCATGGCCCCTAACTAGCCTTAAACGAACAACTCCAACTCCAACTAATTTGCATAGAAAATATGTAATTAAGTTGCAAAATATCCGAGTAGCGTTCAAAGTTCTAGTTAGCTAGTTCGTTTTTTTTTCTGTCTAGTTTTTAGACATTTCCACATGAAGAGCTCTTGCTACTCGACTCGAGCATGCCAAATATCAATTATATATGTATGTATCGCCAAGTACTTGTTTATATATATGTATGCATAATTCTACGAACTCAACTCAAGCGTTGCGAAAATAAATGAATTGAAGAGCTCTTGGGGAGCAGCCTAATGGGTTCCAGCTTCTTGAGCCCCGCAATTGGGCAACCCCTTGGGCAGCCCTGCCCCCGTTCCATCCATTCGCTTGCCCGCCGTTTTTCACCTGGCTTTTCCACCTGTGCATTGCGTCGCCTGACTCATGACAGCGTGCTCAGGTGGCGTGAAGAGTTTTCATGATTTCTGGTTCAATGGCGACCCAGTCTATGGGTGTCACTGTACGCATATTATAATATATATTACGTGGCCTCGCATCCGTTGAGCCCAGCCTTATGGTAATGTCCTCAACCTTCACTAGGAAGAGATGAAAACGGATAGCAAAGTTCTGTTTAATAATGTTAAGTAATTTTAAGCTAATTAAAGGCAGCCTTAACGCACTCTGATTTGTAATTAATATATCCTACCTAAATAAGATTCACTTTCTTAGGGTGTTACTAAGACAAATAACGCCCTAAAAGTCTAGAAACAAATAACATATTAATTACCAAGCTTTAAGTGTCTATAGTAATGCCCCAAGTCCCAAGTGACTTCTTTCGCTTTCGGTTTGCATAATCATCTCCATCTCACTCCCTTTTGACCCACAAAGGCCGCTGAAAAATGAAAATGAAAATGAAAAATGTCCCAGCCAAAAGATGAGCCCCGGCCATTAGGTGATCTCTGGCAGTTGGCTTAGAAAGGCTGCCATTGAGGTGGCTGTCATAATGCAAATATAACAGAGCACATTATAATGTGGCTGTGGCTCTGCCCGTCCATCCATCCATCCGCATTTCACGAATTTCCTATTCAAATTCAAATTTTGCTGAAGGTTGACAAAAAAAAACCAAACGTCGCTTGCAGAAATCGCATTCGGTGACATACATTCAATGGCAATAATAATAATAATAATAATAATAATACACCCGACAGGTGTATACGAATTTATTTGTTATATTTGTGTATTTACTCTTGGCTCACATTTCCCCGCAGGCTGGTCGCGAAAATTGCGCAAGGAGTTGGCATATGGGATTCGAGATTTCAACCCGATGGGATTAGCATAAAGATAATGGGGTGCGAGTATTGGCCAAGACAGAACCGTTAGATTATCACAAACAGAAGTCGTAGAGAGTGGGTTATACCCTTTTGTTTTAGGTCCTCACAGGAAATTAAATAATATTGTTTATGATGATTTCTCTTCATAGCCATTTTATTCTGACAATAAATAATATGAAGAAAAATATAATAAATATTTTGTAGAATTGTTTTTAAGAGAAACTGATTTGACAAGACAACTTTTTATAATTTTATTTTAGCTATAAAGCACTTCTTTCTATGAAGTATTACAGGTTTTGGTATTTCATAGCCCTATTTGCACTCTTTCTTAATAATTTTAAATAATATTAACATCGCAAATTGATTGTATTTCAGGCTATATTTCTTTCTAGCCAAGGCTTTCTTTTATTCCTCATAAATAAATCATATTTATATTCCTTAACGTCTGTATTTTAGGATATGTACATTCTATTTATGGGTTTCTTCTTGCTTTCATCAATATATTATATTAATATCGCTTATCAACTGTACTTCTGGCTATAATTTTTCTTTCTGGCTTTTTAGTTTCTTTTATTCTTCAAATACTAATTAATACTATTAATATTCCTAGACGATACTACCTTATGTTATTTGTCAGCTGAAATTGTAGTCTTAAGAGAGTGTCAACTTCTGGGCTTGGCCAGTTCTTTTCTGAATTTGTTTATAAAACAAAAACCATTCAAAACTGCACTTCCTGCTGCCAAAAACTAAAGCTCATAACTTATTAAAGTCAATTTAAGTGTTGGCTCAATAAAATGATGGCCAAGACAGGTTTAGGAACAAACAATAATATTTTGATATGTAGATTGTGTAGATTTCCTTTGAAATGTTATCTTTTTTAAGTCTTAAAGTTTAACAATTATAGTTTCTGGTTTACTTTTCATAAGAACTACTTACTATAAACGGCTTCATTAAGTGTTTATATATAGATTTTAACATCGAAATTCATTTTAGGGAAATCTCTACCTACAAGATTTAATTTTAAGATTTCTTATATAGTTTAAACATGACAATTTGAATGTTAATTGAATTTTCGAAGTCTTCTAGTTTAACAATTATAATTTCTGGTTTACTTTCCATAAGAACTACCTACTAAAAACGGCTTTAGTGAGTGCCTATTTGTAGGGCTTATATCTATATTTAATTTAAGTAACTCTTCCCCGATAAGATTTAATTTTAAGGCACACAGTTAATACACCACAATTTGAATGTTTATTAATTTCACTGACCCAATCTCTGGCTTTATTTACCGCACCTAACGGCTGGCAAACTATTAAGTAGCCCAACTATCCCAAAATATGAAAATAAACAATCCGAAAACACCCGAAATCACCAGCAAAAAAAACAAATGCTCCAGTGATTTTGAAGGGTAAAGCCATAAAAAAAAAGAAAAATAATTTCTTTCGGGGCGCTGGAAAACGGTTTGTAGGTAACGGATGGGAAATGAACATAAAAACCGCCAGTCTGAACAACAAAAAGCCTTAATACCAGTATAGTAGAGCAATAAAAGCCAGCAAAAAGAAGAAAATTAAATGTGGCTTTGATCCATTTAATTACGAATTTTCAGGCAATTGTGCAATACAAATTTGAAGAGGCATCCTCACGAAATGGGAAAGCTACATAGTATGTTGGGGTGAACATATTCGTTGAGTGCAATTTTAGTTGACAAAAATTATGAATATTTCCTATGAATCGAATGAATAATTCCTATGAATATAATGAATCGAACTCCAGCTCGAATACTTTTACTTTTTTCGCCCTTTTGTCTTATTTTTTTCCCCTCTATCGCTCGCCTATCAAAAGAAGAACACACCGCTAGCCCAGCATTCGATCTAACGGTACGCGATCATTGGCTTCGATTTCATCCATCGACCAAGATCCAGCAGCCAAGAAAGATCTCACATCTCATATCGTATGAGAGCTCACCCGTCACCCGACAACGACGGCAATTCAAATTCAAATTTCGAACGGCCGAGAATATCGAAACGCGGGAAGTTTTCACTTTCGTGTGCGTGATTTTTGGCAGAGAGAAAAGGGTTGCAGAGAAAGAATTAGAAAGCAAAAGTCAATGTGCTAGACCTCTGAACTTGGCAGGGGGGTAGGGAAAGGGAAAGGGCTGAGCGCGGCTGAGTTATCAAGAATTTTTGCAGTCAGCAAATAAAAGCTCAAACACACCGAGAGAAAAAGGTGTTGTTAAAAATATGTAATACTTTATTTTGCTTTAAAAATTATAAAAACAAAATGCAACTGGAATGGAAACTATTAGTTAGCAGAAACCCAAGAACAACTTATTTATTTTATTATGACTGACGAAGGGGCTTAAAAGCCATGGCTTAACTAGTAGATTTAAGTTTAACATATGTCCTATTTCTCTAATAATAATATTAATAATTATTAATAATCGGAAGACAAGTGCAGCAGACATTTTGTAAAGTCTGTTTTGCTTCCGCCACGAGATCTTATTAGTAAACTTCGCTAAATTTCTTTAGCGTGTTACAGAATTACGACTTGGGAATTTCTAATTATAATTATTTCACAGAATACAGTAACACGATGCCGTAGCTCTGTATTAACATTGTTATTAATACAGAAAAAAAACAATTAAGGAAGCAGATACTAATTAAATTGTGGAATAAATATAATTATAGTAGTCTTGTCATAATTATATTTACTTCTTGAAAGCTGTCGAAATATTATTTAGAATGCCAAAAGTCATACTTTACAACTTTAAGATAAGTTGAGGAGGTTAAGTTGCTTCAATATAATGTTGTTGTATATTTTTTAAGCTCTAAAAAGTTGGTTATTTTAGTCAATATATACATTTGTAATAAGATTAATAATTATTAACAAAATCAATTGGTCAATGAACTTAGCTACGATCAAAAAGCATAAAAACCTCAACTAATACTAGGAAGCAGAAGAGGCTCTCTAAGCTTTCCAGATCTTTGTTTATATGCAAGATTTAAAGAAGCTACCTAAATATTTTTCCCAGTGCCATAAAAGCTCTCTCTCTCTCCCTCCCTGTTGCTCTGCAAATGTCCCCGCTCGCTCTCTGCATCGCTCGTGTCATTCATATGCTAAATCGCACCTATTCAATCACTCATTCATGCGATTCAAATGAAGTGAGTCTGTGAAAGTAAGCCATGGCAAAGAGTCCGAGAAGAGCGACCGCAAACATTTGTCCAACAATCAGCCGGCAACAAATGGGCAAACAAGGCGAGACATCTGCCTTCAGCTACCACACGTCTCCATCCGAATCTGCATCTCCATCTCCAGCTCCAGCTCCAGCTCCAAACTCCATTTGGATCTGCATCTGTCCGCTCACCTGAAGCCGCGCCTGAGTTGTGACAGGTCGCGGCACCAAGGGGAGCTCGGTGAATGCCCTGCCGCGAGGAGTGGGGACTGCAAATGAGTCAACAGCCGAGTAAATACTCCGAACGAATGCAAATACGAATATGCAGAGTGGTCATTTATGTGAATGCCCTTCACCGGAGCTTGGGCAACTGAACGTTTCAAAGAGGATTTCCCTCAACAAAAAAAAAAAAAACCATAAAAAACACAAAGGAAACTAGAACAGAGCCTAAACAAGCTGCCTTTAATATTTAACTTCCGCTTTAAGGAAGCCAAAAGTGATTGAATTTATAAACCTTTTCAATATATTAATAATAATAAATACTGCTTCCTTTAATGTAAACTGCAATGTTGCACTGTCAAGTGATTTATATCTTTAATCGGCTGTCAAATTTGCAAACTCAAATGGATTCCGTTCAGCTTGCGATTAATGAGTCTGTCCCAGCCGCCAAGCATCAATGAACCCGATGGATTTATGGCCTGGCTTTGGCTTTCTGCACTCTTCTAATGACCAAATACAGGTGCAGGTCTTGGCCAAATCGGCAAAGGCGAAGCACTCTGGGACAAATGGCCAATTACAACTGGCGACATTGGGGATGGTGGGTTGGTTGTATGGTGGGATCGAAACCCGTTCGAGGAGCTGCCTGGCAAAGATGAAACGTTGCGAGAAAAACATGAAAATGCAGCAGCAACGCGGCGCGGCGTTTTGCCAGAAAAATGTCGTATGTAAACGGTTGCCTTAATAATCGACATTGGTGGAAAGTTGCAACCGTCAGCCAGCTAGGCAGCCGGTTGTTGACCGCGCACCGAGATTGGCTAACACCCAGATATGTATGTATGTATGTATGTATCTATATGCACAGACAAGTATCTGCGAGATACAGCGCCTTGGCGTCTGGAAACGAAAGCAAAAGGATGATGACTGCCTGCCTGCCTGGTCGGGGGGATTCCCCCACTCTGGATCACAGATACAAAAAGAAACAAGTTCCCCGAGAGCCGCTGATAAACGAAATTTCACTTTTCCTTGGCCATTTCTTGGTTGGTTTTTTTGTTTCGTATATTTTGTTTTTTTTTTGGCTTTGCTTATTTTTAGACAAAGTCAATTTGAAACCAGAAAAAGCGTGGCTAATTAACGCAAGTGTATCATAAATTACACAAATAAATAATACGAAAAAGTAATGGTACCATTCAAGTGTTACCACGGCTCCATTTCAATCGATTTCCAACTGCGGCTAATTATCCTCGCAGCTTGACGTTCGTCAGCCACCTCGAGAAGATAATCTCGATTTGATTGGCTCTGGCCGGAATTGGACACAGAATTGTTAGCCAGGCTGAAATCGAATTAACCGAAAATGTGCCAGCCAGCCAAGAGGAAGGCAATCATCAAAAATAATTCCACAAGCACAAAAGCAACAAAATGTGGCAAGGAAAGGAAAAGCAGCGGTGCTGGCAGGTGAACAGTGAGACACACTCGAAAGAGGTAAATACAAGGATTTGTTTATTATTTATTTATATGGAAATGGGAAATATCTTAGTATTTAGAATGGATATTTAGCTAGTGAAGATAGCTTGTAGTGTAAATATATAAATTTTTGCTTCAGAACATTCTAGGTTGTTGTCAGTTAGAAGTTCTAAGATATATCTGTAGATACGAGCTTAAGGTAGACTAGGCTAGGCTTTCTTTTATTTGTATAGTTAAATAATTAAATAAAATAAATTAAAATTCAAACACAAAAAATTAAAATAAATAATACATTAAAGTTGACATGCTATGTTTATGGTGATAACAGAAAAACTCGATATATAAATACCATATCTATATTTGAGGCAAGTTTTTAACGTTGCGATTAATGTGCTATAAATCGAGATTTTTTTTTATATTTAGAAAGAAGTGGTAAATTAAGTACATAAGATTTTTAAAATATTCTTTAATAATATCAATATTTTTACGTTAAGTGAGATTTTTTCGATATTTAAAAATTTGCTATATATCAAAGTTTATGATATTTGTATAGTTTATTCTAAGATATTTTATGTTAATGATATGATACGATATTGATATGATATTGACAGCGAAATATTTGTCCCTACATCATATCTGACTTTACCTCTTGATTCACAATTCTTGAAACCATCTATGATTTTGTATTATTTATTTTTTTTATATTGTTTTCGAAGTAGCAAGCCTCTAAGCATACTTTTTAACTAATAAATGTCCCATTTTATAAATGTAAAATATTAAAATACATATTCTAAATCGGATCTCTTTTAGTAATTAATTAAAACAATATAGCATATGGTTAAGGCTATGACCTTACTATGGTATATTCCTTATTATGGTATATTTCCTGTAATAATTAATAGAACTAACAATCAATCAACCTAAACTCCAAAACAAAATAATAGGCCATAAATTAAGGTTTACATCTTCTTCATACCAATGACTAGAATAACCCATTTTCGCAAGGGTATCGTATCGCATATAATGCAAGAAATATTTACTATTAGGCTCAGCGATGGCCATGCAATAATGAGAGCGCATTTTGCAGCGGGGAAAACGACTGTGAGTGTGTGTGTGAGTGGTGTGTGGTGTGTGCAATGCCGAAACAAAATACAATTTTATGCGGTTTTATTATTACCCATTTCTGTTTCGGATTCTACGCCGCTCACGTCAGTCGGTCGGCGGGTATAGATATGGATATGGTGGGGATATGGATACGACTTGGGCCGTTCATCTATCACGAACTGTACTGTGTGCTGCCTGCTGGTCTGCGTTGTGGCGTTGCACATAAACGCATTACAAAACCCAAAACCCACTCGCACTCATCCAGGCGGCGTTGTAATTATCGCAGCAAGTCGTAAGTATAATCGGAGCCAGCCCAAAGGGTTGTATAACTTAGTCAAATCACAGCAAATGATACCCCGAGAGAGTCTTTTTTTTTCGTGGAGAAAGCCATCAACTATGCGTGCTTATGCGCGGATTGGTTATTTCAAGCACATTTTCCATGGCCCGGGGCATGGAAGATTTTTATACACATGGCAAAGGGTTCTTTAAACTCTAAATATCAAGAAAGTTTTGTTTGGAAATGGGAAATATATTTTTGAAATCATTTTAAAAATCCCTGTATTCAAACGTGATAATTTTAGGCAATTACCTAAGACCTTATCATATGTAAATATGCTATATTTATTTACAATTTGTACTGTTTATACTATTTAAGAAGTCTTATGGTAATAGAAGAGAAAAGTAATAATTTCTTATCTTTACTTTAGAGAGTCTTCTGGTTATCAATGTGACAAATAAGTATCTGTTATCAATTTTTGATTTTTAGTTGACATTTAGTAATCAAGCTTTTTATTAACACCATTATTTTATTGATTATTTAATATATACCTATATATATAGTACAAAATCCTATGGAATATATGCAGAAAACATTATTTACTTGTGGTTGGAATAACAGTCTATAAAAGATGTCATACCGGCTTCTTGTAGAACTTATCATCTACATTAATTGTGCTTTAATATAACTTCTGACCAAGGATTTTGTCTATAAGATATTGTTTCTTATTTCCTTGAGATAAAATAAAATAGACCATATAACATAATCAATAAATATGATGGTAATTTTCCTTACTTAATAACATCGTAAATACTGTCTTGATATTGTTAAACCATTAATATATATTACAATATATATTTAGCTTCTTAAAACCCTTAAAACATTTATAACACCTTAAGAAGTTATTGGTTCTCGTTTAAACTTATTGTTAGGTAATTTAAAAACAAACTTTAAACTTTCAAATCTAGCTTATGCTGGACTTACAATCCTAAAGGTATCTCATAGGCTATCAGTTGTCATTATAAAACCCAAAATTCCAGACTTATACTTAAAGAACCATCAGAATTTGGCATCTTAAGTGCCGCATTTGCATTGGAATTTAGAACTTACCACACAGCATATCCTTTTGGCAGCTGCTATAATCACCAGCAGTGATGTATTGACTGATTGATTGATTGATTGCACACACACACAAACACACACTCACAAATCGATGCACATGCTTGTCACACGATAATTTTCCATGTTCAGAAGCAGACCAAAAACTAGCAAATTGAAAACAAAAAATAATAAATAAATAACCAGCACTTTTCTCGGCTTCAGTTATTAGTTGTTTAAAGTCTTCAAGTCTTTTGTTTGGCGGCGCAATGAAATTCAAGTTTGTTTTCTCACAATATTTGGTGAAGTCTTTTGTTTTGCTTGCGGTAAACGGCGGTGTTTTTCGAGGAGCGCGGCACGTGCTGAGCGAACAATGGTCGCGGCTTGTTTGAGTCCCGGTCTGCAGTCAGCAGCAGTCTTCAGTCTGCAGTCTTCAGTCTTCGGCTCTGCGATCTGCGATCTGCGATCAGGCAGCGAGCGGAGCCAGCAGGAGAAAGAGAAAGAGACGGACTGGCTGTGCTGGAGAAAGAGATAGAGGGGAGGAGAGATTTAGACCAGCTTGGCCAGCGGTCGCCGAAGAAATGTAAAAGCCAAGAGCAGCGGACCCCAAAGAAGTGCCGAGCGAGAAAGCTCTCGGCCAGGCCTTCTTCTTGCCGTTGAATACTCTGGCTGGGATGGGGTATAGCAGGTGATTTCCCACCTGGGAAAGCTTTGCCATTCAATAATATTTACTTTAAATTATTATTTAATATTATTAAGTGCTGATGAACAACATTGGCTACTTGCTGAGACATTTATATAACTTATTCCGATAAGATCAAGTGTCTTAGATCAGTTCTGGTGTTGGCTTTAGCTATTTCTGAGAGGAGGGTATCTACCTCTTCGACTTCAGGTGGTGGCCTGGCCTGCTGCTGTTTGATGTAAACATCGGAGATCACTCGTGTGTATGCAAGGCAGCGTGTGGCGTTCGAGTGTGTGCGTCTCAGTTAGTGTTTAGTTGATTTTCGATGCGCTTTTTGCACATTGCTAGACTTTTTCTAGCTTGCCTTTTTGTTGTTTTTTTCAGTGGCTGGAATTTTTCTTCACTTGTTTGCCGCCGCAGATGCCGCTCTTGTTGCTGCTGCTGTGGTGGGTATAATTTTATTCAATAGAATTTATGCTTTTTTATGGTCAAGCTGGCGGCGTCATGCGCGGAAACCTCATCGCTAACGGTTGTTTATGGCCAGTTTAAGGTTTTTCTGCATAATTGTTTGTGGCTCACTCGAGCCGTTCGTTGCTCTCGCTCTCTCGCCAGACGCTGACGCTGACGGTGACGCCGCAAAAGCTCATTTAAATGCAATCAATCAAAGACTTGCGGCTAATTAGCCATCGCCGGACAATGCAATTTAATAGAATTATGAAAACACTTCATTAGCAATCACCGCTAATGAAGCCACATCGCTTTGCGTTACGATTTACGATTTACGATTTACGATGTGTTTACTATGTTGTCCCGTCCCCGTCGCGACCCGTCCCGTCCGGGCCAATTTCAGGTTCAAGCCTGGCGGCGCTAACCCCGCGCCAAAGAGTTCATCGAGTGCATCGAATGCCAATCGATCGAAACTAAATCGCTTGATTATGTGCCAACATCGGAATGAACTCTCTATATATGTAGCTCGGTAAGTGCCACAAAATGATAATTGTCAGCGATTTCTCAATGGCTTCATTTTCTCAATTGATTTCAAGGCGCTTGCCCAGGGGTTTATATTTTTTTAATACCTTACAGATTAGGCTACAGATGGTTTTTAATCGAAAGAGGGGTTTTTTCTTAAACCAATTTAGTTAGGTTTTCATGGGCTTACTTATCTCCATATTTCAGACATTTTAAAGCGCAGCCTTTCCGCTTTCATTTAATTTCTTATGACGAATCCTCTAAATTTGCTTAATATTTTAATTAAATTATATTAAGCAAGGCCAGATGTTATTTTTCATCTTTGTTTACTTTGATAAATGTTTCTTATTTTTTGGTTGTACTTTCTTTATCAGTAATTCTAATTCATTGTATTTTTCAATATATATATTTTGCAATATTTATTTTTATTTTTTATAGAAACAGTAAGGCTGTATTTACTTTAAAATTTAGATTGTGAGTCTTACTTAGTAATTACTAAGTTAAGTATGTACTATAATTGTAATTCCCCTCTTCCTAAAGACATTAATTACTACTAGAGCAATTTATTTTAGCTTTAACTATAAATATATACAGCCATTGCCAACTCATTAGAAAGAAGAATATGGTGATTGGGTTTGTATCAATAAAAAGGAAATCAGACGATTTAGAAAATCAGTATTTTGGCTAATAAATCATAGAAACAATATACTTTAGTAAATAAGAAGGATTTAGGCAATATCTGGCGGCATTGGGTGAAAAATTCCCGTGTCATCTAGTTAGAAAGATTTCAGAATAATTTTAATAATTTCATAATAATCCAATAGTATATTTACTCCAGATTAAAGCAGTCGAGCCCAAAGCACTGACTCGCGAGTCAGACAATTTTCCTAGCTTCTTTAGGCTAATGCACAGAATGCACAGAATATACACAAGGCACCAGTACGGTCCAGTTGTAATTTTGTGGCTTAAACTGGCATTTTTTAGGGTTGATTAACTAATTTTTTAGTCATAGCTGTTTTTCATAATATATTACAAAAATGTTATCTATTTTTCTTTGCATATCTAGCCACTGAGTTACATTTCTTACTCACACAAATGCAATTCTAACATGTCAATGTATGGCCTGGGCACCACTGGCTTCAAGCATGGTTGGGCAACGAATTTCAGGTTCGGAGCCACCATTAAGCACATGAGACAAAGACAGAACATAGGAGCAAAGCGAAACCTAGTCCTTCTCCCGAAAAACTTTCAGGAATTGTGTTTTTTTAAGTTCCCTAGCAAACATTAATATTAATTATTAAGTTACATATGAATAAACCTTAAATTCTTATTTAATTATAATTAATATTCATTATTTAACTTAAGATGGAACTCCTTGAGCATCTACTCACCTAATGGCCGCTGGCTGATGATGATTGGACAGCATCCGCATGCTGCCGCCGAATCTGTGATGCGGCTGCTGCTGCTGCTGCTGCTGAAGCTGGTGCGGATCGAACTCCGGGTCGGCGGGAAAACCGTTCGCCGCCACATTCATATTCCGGCTGATCTGGCTGATGCGGCTCATCCAGCTGGCGTGCGATCCCCGCTCCGAGTTGCACTTGGAGCCGCACAGCGAGTTCTCGCAGAAGCGACAGCACTTGTTGTAGCTGAACGTGGAGGTGCACAGCGTGCAGAAGGAGTCCAGCTGCGACTCGGCCGGGTCGTCGTCGTCCTCCAGGTCGGGGTCCCGGTCCTCCCGATCTGCGCCCATGTCCATGTCGTGGTCGTGACGGTGTCGCAGCTTGAGCGTCCGGGTGTGGCTGCTCTGGTCCTCGTCGGAGCAAAAGTACTCCGTCTCCTCTGCCTCCTCCTCCTCCTCGTCGTCGTCGTCATCCTCGCCGAGGCTGCTGCCGGCACTGCCCTCGTTGCCGCGTCCGCCGCCCTGGGCTGGGCCGAAGCTGCTCAGCGGACACGAGGGATAGCGGGTAAGCGGAAAGGGCCGTACACTGTACTTGCTGGCCATGGACAGGTTCTCGTTGAAGTAGATCACATTGGGCACCTGGCCAGCTCCCAGCGCAGCGCCTGGTCCCGGCGCCGCCCTCTCCCGCTCCCGGTCGCGCTCCCGATCCCGCTCCCGGTCCAGCTCGCGATCCCTGCTGATGCTGAGGTCGTGGTACTTGCGCAGGAACGCCGCATTGCAGTCGGCAGCGGTGTACTCGTGCAGCTTCTTGGGCTTCTGGGCGGGCGGCGCATGCGTGCCGTGCTGTGTGTGGTGGCTGTTGCTGTGGCTGGAGTTGCTGCTGTTGTGGCCATTGTTGTGGCTGCTGTTGCTGTTGTTGTTGCCGCCGGAGCGCAGCAGGTCGAAGAGGCGCTGCTTGAGGTCGCGCATGGCGACATGGGGCGGGGCAAGTCACCGAATTCTGCAAATAAAGCGGAAAAATTGTCATTTTAAATGTTTCTTTCATGTTTGGTTTGAGTCAGTGCTTAAGTTCAGCCAAGTTCACTACCCTGTTTGGAGACTAAGCTGTCTATTGGAGTTCCCAACCCTACCTGCCTCATGTTTATGCTGTGGTCATTTTTAGTTCTTTTTCCATTATAGAGCGGGGTCACACTAGCCCAGCAGGTAAATTAAAAATCCG
This sequence comes from Drosophila baimaii, assembly GCA_018874675.1. Taxonomy (NCBI): domain Eukaryota; kingdom Metazoa; phylum Arthropoda; class Insecta; order Diptera; family Drosophilidae; genus Drosophila; species Drosophila baimaii. Next base: position 15,897 of record JAEIIU010048960.1, on the reverse strand, counting down.
TAAAAACATCTTTTGTCTGTGATCGAATTAGCCTAATTAAAGCAGGTAAATGTGGGAAAACAACTCAATAGCCTAGAGCCTAGTGTCCAAGCTAACCCCCATCCCTTGCAGAACCCAGCCAGTACAAAGATGAGCAGCCAGCGCGGCAACGTGAGCCGCACACGTGCGCAGAAACACAAAAATCGGTTCGTCTTCAAGAACGATCTGCACGACAAGACGCCGCAGCAGCTCCGCCTGAACGCCATGCACGTGTCCACCGTGTGCCAGCGCTGCAAGGAGCAAATCGAGTGGAAGATCAAGTACAAGAAGTACAAGCCACTGACACAGGCCAAGACCTGTGCCCACTGCCACCAGCGGACGGTGCGCAAGGCGTACCATGTCATCTGCAAGGACTGCGCCATCAAGGCCAAGTGCTGTGCCAAGTGCCTCAAGTCTGCCGATGAGGTGTCCATCGAGGCGCCAGGGCCGACGCCCCGAGAGGAGCAGCAGCTGCAGGCGGAGATGGATCGCCTGATCAAGTCCTTTTCGGAGCGCAAGCGTCGCGCCTTCCTGCGCTACATGAAGAAGGGCAAGAAGGAGCCACCCGCCGAGCAGGACGAGCAGGAACTGGAGGCCGAGGAGAAGGCCAAGCGGGTGGCCCATACGCGCGATGAGCTGCTGGACAAGATCAAGCAGCTGAATCTGGCCGAGGAGGATGATGAGGACTTTGATGAGGATGAGGATGACTCGGAGTTCGATTCGGAGGCGGAGGAGGAAGATGAGGAGGAGGAGGATGAGAGCGAAGAAGAGGAGGAGAAGGCACACAAGAAGCCCACCAAGGCGAAATAAACACTTAATGCTGAATCTTGTCTCTAGCTTTCTGTGGTGATAAGGCTAAGGAGCTGACTGTGAGCTTGGTTTTGTGGCGGAGGAAGAGGTGGCTAGCAAGGAGAAGTTGTGGGATCTGCAGGCAGAGCTCCTGAACACTGCGACGAGGAAAAGAATAATAAGGACTTCCCTGATTTCGATTCGAAGAAGGAACTAAATGCTAGGGAGGCTGGACATGTAAAGAAACCTTTTCTTAATACACAAACCTGGCTAAACAGACAAATATTTGTGGTTTTTTACACTAAACTCTTTGTTTATTCTTTAGCAGCGAAAATGAGGGAGATAGCATGCTCTCCTAGTTTCATTAACTAGTAAAAATACTTAAAAGCTTTTAAACCAAAAGTTTCACTGAAAGCATCATAGTTTGATAGTTTTGTGAGTCAAGTAATTTCATTATGATACGAAAGATATGGCGAAATAGGAAGAATATAATTTCTAAATTATGTTTACAATGTTTACAACATAAAATATAATAAACTTGTTTCTGCCTAAATAAGTATACATATAAATATTTATAAAAATTCTGTAAATAACTCAAAAAGTGAAGGTAATTCCAGTATACAAGCGAAAACTATAAAAATAATTTGAAATTCTTGGGCTTGAGACCACGCTAAATGTTACTCCGCCAGTCATCCAAAATGTCTCCACATGCCCTAGCCAAGTTTCGCACCCCAACTGTATTTTTTCAGCGGTCGCAGCGAGCGACAATTTAGCTATTTTCCCACTAGATCAAGCGTGTGCCAATTGGTAAATATGGAATTAAGGGCAAATTAGCGGTCAGTGGAAACTGCAGTGTTATTTAAACAACATAAATACTGATAATATTATTTGTAATAAATTCGAATAAGCTATAGTTTTACTAATCTCGATTTTAGTACCTATCGTCTTCATAGCTTGGCTTATTATAGATTTACAAAAAAGGCTAGCTTGGCCTCTCTACGACGAGAAGAGTTGGTCACACTGGCGTGCATTTGGAAAACTTGCAAAGGAAAAGCTCCGGATTCCGGAAAATAATTGAAAATCAGTAGTTAGTGCGCAATGGCAGACAGCAAGACTGAGCCTGCCAAGGGCCGAAACAGGAACAGGAGGAGGCCGGGCCCCTCGCCCTCGCTGTCCAACGGCGAACGCAAGGGTCCGCCGCAGAAGGGCAAGGGCAGAGGCAAGGCCGCAGCCGCAGCCGCAAAGGCCGCCGAGGCAGCGCTCAGTGTGCAGGAGCAGAGGAGCCTCCGCCAAATTGTAATGAACTTCCTGCACAGCCACGAGGACGAGCATAAGCTGCACGATCTGTCCAAGGAGGCACGCTGCCATGTGCATCATGTCGCCCAGTCGATGGGCCTGAAGACGGCAAGCAATGGACCGAAGGATCAGCGTGTGCTTACCATTAAGCGCTCGCGATCCGCCAAAGACCTGCACTTCCAACTGGAAGGAGCTCACATTGCGACCAGCGACGAGCTACTCCAGGCACTCGAGCAGGCGCAGCCGAAGGTGGAGCGCCAGTTGGCCAGCCTTGAAGCGCGCACGCGTGCCCGCGAACGGAGTGGCCGTCAGGTGGGCCTGCAGCGTCGCCGGCCCAGCAACTATGGACTGGTGGGACAGAAGTTCGTTCCGCCGGAGGCCAACAACCGCAACCGGTCGATAACGCAGGACCGCCAGAGCCTGCCAATCTACAAGCAAAGAGCGAAGATTCTCAGCGTAATGCAGCAGGAGCAGGTAAGGGAAAACCCCTACTTTTCCCAAGGGAAGCGGGATTTTTGCTTGATATAATCACTTGCCAACCCTTTTTTCTATATTTAAATCATACAATTAGATCTATAAAGAAGATATATCAAAGTATATATGCATATTCCTTTGATAAGGGCATGTCCTCCGATTGTCTGTACTCGAATCAAGAGCTCAGTAGCTTTAAATTAGGGTAGAATGCGGCATAAAGAATATTTTTGACATTTATATATGTACATGTATAATTTTTTGTTTTTTTTTTAGGGTTCAGAGTCGTACTCCAAGTTATCGATAAATTTAAAACTTGACACAAAGGGCCTCGAGAAGTCTTTATATTTTATACATATTAAGTTACTTCCTGCCCGAACTTGAGAAGTCTTTATATCCATGAGTAGGGTTTATCACACGATATAGATAGGATATGGGTAGGTTAAATAAACTGGATCGTTTTCGACTTCTCTCGCAGACAGAATTATAAGAGATTTAAGAGAAATCCTCTGCCTCGCAGTTGTGTCGGTTGTTTTGCTTCTGTTGTGATTAGATTTAACTGTTGGTGTTGGGGAAACACAAAATGCAGAGAGACATTGGCAAGTGGCTTCAATAGACCGAAGTCTGACCCCGCACTTTAACTGAGACAGAATGGTTGATATATGATAGATGGTTAATTCCGTTTTCAATTCAGAAGCAGTTTGTAGTTTTCATGTTTAGTTTATAGAGGATATTGAAGGAGGAGGGTTGAAGAGAGAGGCAGCGAATTGATTCCGCTTAAGTCTTGTAGGATTGTGGAATTTACTCAGCATCCTTTTGAGTATTTACTTAATCAACATAAAAGCTATAAATAAAGTTGAATTAGTTTTACTTTTATCTGAAATTCCCCTTCATGCATTTGTCCCATGGCATTTATTTAGCATTTGTATTGAACTTATCATATTTTCTGCCATATATCTTCTTAGTCAAGATATATATAGTTTAGCCTGTCTAGAATAGTCTTCCAGAGACACATTTATCAGCTTATACAACAAGTTCCTTTCACATTTATTTACCTTTTTGTTAACCCAATAAGAAGGACCAGACTCTCTGGTATATATAAATCCCAAGAGATAATCATATGTTGCCCCACTCATTCATATGTAATTCCCCTTTCCAGGTGCTCATTATCCAAGGCGCCACTGGCTCCGGTAAATCCACGCAGCTGCCCCAGTACGTGCTCGAATGGGCCGCTAGAAGTCGTACTCCCGTGCGCATTGTGGTCAGCCAGCCGCGTCGCATCGCCGCCATAAGCGTGTCCGAGCGCATTTCCAAGGAGCGCGGTGAGGCCCCGGGCTCCACCGTGGGCTACCAGATTCGCATGAACAGTAAGTCCTCGCAAGTCATGGGCCTAAACAGCAGATTGATTGATTTATTCCCTCTCCTCCCTCCCCTCACGCCAGGTAAGTGCAGCAGCCATACCGTCCTCTCGCTGACCACCAGCGGGTGTCTGCTGCGCGCCATGACCATGGACGGCAAGAGCTTCTTCAAGAACACCACGCATCTGATCATCGACGAGGTGCACGAGCGGGACTTGGACACGGACTTCCTACTGCTGGCCACCAAGCTGGAGCTGCGAAAGAATCCCAATCTCCGCCTGGTGCTCATGTCGGCCACGATGGACCTGGATGCATTGTCCGCGTACTTTGGCAAGGCCACCGTCCTCGACGTGGAGGGACGCATCTTTGGTGTGAAGATCTGGCACATGGAGGATATACTCCGCGAGACGGGCTACATGACCTGGAAAATGGAGGAGTTTTTGGGCGAGGTAACGGGCCAAGAGGAGGACGGTGAGCTGCTGGAGGCCTACAACCACAATCGCAACGATACGGACCCGGATATCGACAACGACCTCATCATATCCCTGCTGGAGCTGCTGGTGCGTTCGGGGGAGAAGGGAGCGGTGATTGTTTACCTGCCCGGCTACTACGACATGACCACGCTGATGGACCGCCTGGAGACGAACCTGCCGCAGGACCAGATCAGGATCCTGGTGCTGCACAGCCAGGTGGAGAACAACGAGATGCGCAAGGCCTTCCACATCTATCCGGAGCAGCTGAAGATCATACTGAGCACCAACATTGGCCAGACATCGATCACCATTCCGGACCTCATCTACGTCATCGACGTGGGTCGCACCAAGATGAAGACGCACGACCCGGCCACGGACGCCTCGCAGCTGACCAGCACCTGGATCTCGCAGGCGGACGCCAAGCAGCGGTCGGGCCGAGCGGGTCGCCTGTGCCACGGCATCTGCTACCGCCTCTACGGCAGCGATCGCCTGGCCCGGATGAGCGAGTACACCGTGCCGGAGATGATGCGGCGCACGCTCGACGAGATCTGCCTGCTGACCAAGGTGGCGGCGCCGGAGCAGCAGATAGCCACCTTCTTGTCCATGGCCCTGGATCCGCCGCAGCCGGAGGCTGTCTTGCAGTCCATTTCGCGGCTGCAGCTCCTCGGTGTCCTGCGGGGCGAGGATGACGAATCGATCACGCCGCTCGGCCGCATCATAGCCGAGCTGCCGCTGGGCGTCCAGCTGGGCAAGTGCCTCGTCTATGCCGTGTACTTCCGCTGCCTGGGCAGCATGACCATCATAGCCGCCTACCACTCTGTCCGCGATCCGTTCGTGCTGACCACGGATCGCAGCAAGAAGACGCACCAGCAGAGCTCGCGCCTCCAGTTCGCCGGCAACACCATGAGCGATGCCCTGGGCATCCTCAAGCTCTACGACGAGTACACCACCATGCCGCGCATGGAGATAGCCAGCTTCTGCGAGGAGAACTTTGTGTGCCGCCACACCATGGACATGTTCATCTCGGCGGTGACCACGCTGCGCGAGTCGGTGCGCCGCATTTTCCAGTCCGACCGTTCGGCCTGCATCTGGGACAAGGACCACAACATGGTGCGACTGGCCCTCACCGCCGGCCTCTATCCGAAGCTGGCCTTCATGGACAGGGACAAGAAGTTCCAGCTGGTCGGCGACGGCGACGCCTTCATGCAGGTGTCCCGCAACTCCTGCCTGCTGGGCAAGAAGAAGCTCAAGAGCCTGCCGTGCGAGTGGATACTGTACATGGAGAAGACACGCACGGCTGACCAGCGCTCCACGCTGGAGCACACCACCCTGGTGGGCAGTCTGATGGTGGCCCTGGCCGCCGGCAAGAAGGCCAGTCTGGAGCCGTGCCCCAAGAACCCGAAGGATTCGTTCTTGTGCCTGGACAACTGGATCCGTCTCTCCTGCCCCACCGTGCTGGGGGAACAGATTCTCCGCCTGCGCCACCTGATGGAGCTCGAGGTGGCCGAATTGGTGGACACGCGCAAGGCGGGCGGCGACACCCAGTGGCTGGGGCCGGAGTTGGCGTACAATTTGCTGGACTTACAGTCCGTGTGGACGGACGAGGGCAAGGTCTTGTCCAACGAGTTTCTCAACTGTGATAAGGACTCTTAGTTGACTATTTATAGGACGAGGACGGAAGGAGGGCGGAGATCAAGGATCTCGGCCGGGAAGAGGCTTACGAAACGATTCCATCTTACCGCCTAAGAAGTTGACACTAAACCAGGTTTTTTTTTTTTGCCCTTGCCTTACTCCAGCCTGGAAGGCAAGACCCAAAGACATGTGCATGTGATGAACACATACACATATACAGGAGGAGGACGACAGTGCGTTTCACAAGCCCAGGACAGGACACTCAGCCTATTGTACCTGACTATAGGACAGCTAGATAACTAAGCTAAGGCCTCAATGGGATATACATTGCCCAGCACACTCAAACCTACTTCCAGAACTAGGAGCTTAACTGCGGATAAGTCACTCCAGCTAGACACTAGGCTAACACACACCTCATTGCACACCAAACACCAAACAAACTAGTCCATATGCGGCGACTGTACTTATTACTTAACATAATTACGCGAAAAGGCTGTACCAAGATGAACGAATATCTCGATTGTTGTGATATATAGTAGGAGAAGGCACTCTTATTGTTTCCACACCCTAGAATACTTTCGATCTCCATCGAAGCCACCACTACTCATTCCGCATTACAAAATGGTATTAACTACGCATAGCATAGCATAACATATATGTACATATGTGGGGCTTTGGAACGCACTGTCAGGTTTTTTAGCCAATGGAACACACACAGGGAAACCCAACGAAGAAACAAAAAAGTAAAGAAAAACCACAACCAAAAATATTAATTTCATTGGGAGAGTGCAATTACGGCCACTCCCTAATTGCTGGGTGAAAAGATGTGTGCCACAAGTGTGTGCCACGAGACGCGGTTCAGTGTCAGTGTCAGCGGTTGCAGTTGGAAAATGGGAGTTGGGAGTTGGCAGTTGGCAGGCTGCAGGTTGCAATTGCCGCCCTGCAGTGCATTGGGCCATGGCAACCATCAAAAGCTGGCGTTTATGCTCCACTGCCACCTGTCCCACCTGCCTCGCCAGCCTCACCTGCCTCCCATTGCCTCCCACTGCCCATTCAGGCGCAAACAAGAGTGGTAGCGCAAAAAAAAATATATAGTTAATTGCACAGACAACGCAGTCAATAAACCTGAAGTCGGGCTCTTGTCGCTGCAGCAGCAACAATGGCAGAAAAAAAAGAGTTAAATACAAAGAAAAAGACACCACCACCAGGTGAAGCAAAAAGCAAAGAGACAGCAACAAAAGACGGCAATGGCAGCACAGCTTACTTGCAAAGAAAGTGAAATTAATTTGTTATTTTTCGGTTTATTGTGGCTCTTTGAGCGATGTCTTTGAAGGTTGGGTGAGAGCATTGCCAATCGCTGAGCCACAGGCGCCCTAACCGAAAGGAAATTGCTCTAGAAATACAATTAAACGAAATTCCTTACTTACATATATACGAATATGTCTGTATATCAGTGTGTTTATAAAAATAACTGATCAAATAGGATTAAGCGGAATATGTGTGTGCATGTAACCTTGTAGACTGTGTCTTTACAATATTTTTATAAGTGTCATAGACACCACTTTACCCTGTGCCACTTGATGCTTGACAAAAATTTAAATTCTAGTTCATTTTTGGACTATACTCGTATAATTTGGAACTGAAAACAGCTTTAAGCGAAATATATTTTTAAAGTAACATTAAAAAAAAAACAAATGAAAAAAACATTTTTTTTCTATAACAAATAAGATTTTTGTTGTGACAAAATATTGTTAGCAAATGTAAACAAGTAAGAAAACCTAACTTCGGGTGGAGCCGAAGTTGATATACCCTTGCAGATAATTTATTACTTATTTAACAAGATTTTGATACTAAGAGCATAAATTACAGGAAACACCCTGTTTCACATATATGTTTATATGGCAGCTATTAGATATCAGGGCCGGATATGACTCCTTCATTCCTTCCTTGCAAACATCATGGCAAAATTATAATACCCTCTGCAAGGGTATAAAAACACAGAAAAAAAGAAAATATATACTGGTGTTAATATGATATATTTATGAGTGTCCAAAATAAGTTTCCTTTCCCTCAAAGTTTCTGGAAGAAATACGTCCTAGTCACAAAAGTAAAAATCTTTTGCCCCTCAGTAAGGCTAGATAGTATTTGAAAATACTGAAGAATACTAAAGAATACCAAATACTATACGTTTTTTTGCTCAACTCAAAATGCCAATTAAAAGACTTTATTTAAAACTAAGGCTATATTTTAAAGTTTAGACTTTAGAGAAAAAAGTATTACACAAAGGATATATATATTTTTGAGGCGGATTTGTTGCTTTAAAAAATATGTAAAATCTAAAACAAAATATATATATGGTTATATGACATCAAAAGGGGAAGTATTTTTGATGCACCTACAACTACAGTTTTTCTGAATAAAAGTTTATTAGATGTTTGAAGATGAATCAGAGTTATAGATCAATTTGTTGCGCATATTTCCCGCCATGGATGATGATGATGAATAGCTCAGAAGTCCGCCTAATGATTTGGCCATTCTTTTCATCGCCAAGTACATAGCAATCGAAGCTCTGCTGGGTGTAATAATCTTGCCACTCATCGATAAGAATTGCGGAAAATCACAGATGCAGTTGCAGTTTTCCATAGATTCTTCTCCACACTTTCCCGCAATTTGGGCGGCTAACGGAGAATCCCGGAGGAGGAGGAGGCGGCGGCCGGGCGGTCCATGGCTAGGAAAATGCTGCAAATCAATTTTCCCAGATGACTTGGCCATGGCCATGGCCATTGTCAATGAACTCCGCCGTCGTGCAGTTGGAACTGGCATCTGCTCTCGAAATCAAATGAAGTCAAATAGCCCGGCTAATGGATCTACAATAAACCTGGCTAACAAGTGGCCTCCTCCGTTGTTGAAGCCAGTTGAACGCACTCGTTGCCGTTGCCATCAACTCCGATTCAAATTGGCGGCGGATTGAACGCCGTTGCGAACCAGCTCGCCGGCCAGGTGTGGTGTGTCTTTGTCATTGTCCACCTTCCCGGCCAAGCAGGAAGGTGGCGACTATCTATATTTGTGGTGACTCAATCGTAGCTTAAGTGGTTTCATTAGAAGATCTCGGGAGAGTATCGTGTTTTATTTTGCATTTCTAGGTGAGATGAGAACCTGGCGGCAAGTATTTGAAGACCTACACAACCGAATCACCCCGATAACCATCCGATGGATCAAGATCCAGTGCAGTTAGGCGATGAAATGCGAGCTAATGACGGGCCCTCTTGCCTGATTGATGGTCAGAGAGATGCCGATGCCGATGCCGCTGCCGATGCCTGTCTTTTGCTGGTAACAGTTACATAATTACCCAAAATTGATTTCGCAAAAAATGCCGCCAGAGCTGCGCTGCTCCCAATGCTCCAAGAGAGCTCCCACAGATCCCCCAGTGCCGCTGGCTGCATATGACATCATCATCGGCAGCGGCATCGGCATCGGCGGCGTCTCAGCATCATCGGCATAACCTCGGACTGCAATAATCCCAGACATCTCGTTGTGGCACGGAATGCGTTTCGGTAATTCCCAAGTCGGGAATGATCATAAATATGCACATACCAGCCAGCCTGCCTGCCTGCCTACTGGGAGGGATTTGGGCTGAAATCGCTGAGATCACGCCAGCAGTTGCATTGGGTGAAAGTCGGTGCCTTTTGGCGGGGTCACGGGTCAAATCAATCAGGCTGGGCGGTGACCCGCTGCTGCTGCTGCTGCTGTTGGGGAATTCGAAACTAAAAAACCAAGAAACTAAAAAGCCAAGTTACCCTTCCCCTTGGGGGATTTTCTCGAGAGCAACACCTTTCCAAAAACAACGCCTAATTATGTCATTAAAACGCTTTGGCTTTTGTGTGTGCTTTTTTAATGACGATTTTGTGAGAAGCTGGCCAGCAATTATAATTTAAATATGATCTAACTGGGGCTTAGAGAGGGGAAAACAATAGTATAATGTTGTCATTTCTCGAAATATTTGTTACTATTAACGAAAATCTCTTGATAGGCTGGCAAAGGTGGGAAAGTAACAAGGGAGAAATGAGTGATATATATAGAAATAATTATGATAACACTATTCATATTGCACAAAAAAATATTTAGTTTAAGGAAAACTTGAGCTGAATATTTATTAATGTGATGGATGATGAGGACATTAGTTTTAGAATAGAATAATTATAATTAAAATGCAAAGTTAGAACTTCTGAAAGGCACAACATTCTAAGCACTCAAGGGCTCTCTTCAGCATCTTTGCTCTTTAGAGTTGCATTAGATTATATTTAAATAATTGACACCTTAAAATATATATTGTAAAAGAGGTGAGACTTCCTAAAAAGCCTCCCATTAGAGCTAGGCTCTGTTTTGAGCCGCAGAATAAAATATAAATAGAATTTAGAGAAATATTTCCCTTCCAAAAATGCTTCCAACTTAGCTCTAAAATATATAAACGATTTAAATAAATAATTCCTATTAAATTGTTTAAAATATTCCCTGGTTTGTGGCTATTTTCAAATATATTTTTACCCAAAACTGTCTATCACATTTCCCAATATATCCACCATCGACGTCCCAGTAGACTTTATTACAGCCTCGAAAGGGGGGGGAATTGCGGCGACCCATGACGAACCTAAACTGAGGTAAAACTGTGGTAAAACTAAGGTAAATCCGAGGTAAAAGTGAAGTCATGTGCGAGTCATTGGGGAGCCGCCGAAAAGTAAAAGCCGAAACGAGAGTGAAGTGTGATGGCAACAAGCACAGCGCCAAACAAGCTGGTCGTGATCCGCATTTGGCCATGGCCAGCAACCAGAAACAACTGAAGCGGCCAGCAACTAAACATCAACAGCAGCAGGAGCCGGAAACTGGCTCAGGTTGTGACCCGATGCGGAAGTTGCTCCGGCCAGAGTCGACAATCAATCAATATCGGCGGCGGCGGCCAGATGCGGAGCCGTCATTATTTATGCACGACTCCCCGAGTCTATATGGTGTAACGTCTGCCTTTTGTTTCGTTTGTCACAACATCATAATGACAAGCCCCAATATTTTGCCATTTCTTTGCTTTCGCAGTCATTAAAGTGCCACAAGAAATAACAAAAAAAAAAAATAAAATAAACAAAAAACGAAATGCAAAAGCATTTTTTGGCAGTTCCCGAAAAACCGATAATCCAAGTTTATTTCTCTATCTCTCTATTTCTCTATTTATGTAAGCCCGAGGCGCCAAGTTGCAACAGCAAGAGCCACACAATCAGCGATTACAGCCGGAGGCGTGGCCACAACGGCGCCAATCAGTGGCAACAACAGCGATAACATGGCCAGGCACTTGCAACATCTGCAACATCGGCAATATTGGCAACATCGACATCGACTCGCTGGCCAAACAGCATCATCAATGGAGAGTGGCCACGGCAATGGCAAGTCCATGGACCACGCTGAGAAACACTATTATCAACAAATTAAATAAATGTTTTAAGAGAAGATAAAAAAAAAATATATAAAGATATCAGTAGATAAAGTATATAATTAGTTGTAGATTTATTTTACTCATAAATATTTTTTATGGGTAATTTCTTATATTTATATTTGGTTTTTAACTACATTTCTTAATTTTATAATTTAAGAAATGTAGTTAAAACCCTAAACACACACACACAGGGTTTTTAACAAAGGTTGCTGATCCAACTTAAAATTCCCCACTGCAAACTGATGCTAAAACTTGCAGTTCTCCTTGAGAAATCCAAGAAACATATATTTCCCAAATAACTTATTTATTTAAGACAGACATTGTGTAATTTAATGTAATTTATTTTATATTTGCCTTCATTTATTATTTATTTATTCCGAGTGTAACTTGGCAAAATGTACGACAACAAAGTCAAGTAAATGCAGAAAGGCAACACACATACTCACAGCACATCAAGAGCCAAGTCAAGAGCCTCTGCCTCGGTCTCGGTCTCGGCCCCGGCACTGGTCAAGCGCCAATTGAGATGTGACAGGTTGTCTGGCCAGGCTTTTCCGACTACCGACTACCGACTGCAGCCAGCGACCAGCGTTTTCCCGGACGAAAGGTCATCCCAATCCAGTGCACGAATGAAAAGCTGGCTTAGGCCCGTGTGCAGGCCGCGAGAGGTGAATTGCCTGTCACGATTATGCGATTGTATCCACGATGTATAGCCCCCTTAATCTGCTAAGTTTTAATTTACCCTGTCTGCTTATACAATTGTTTATTTATTTATTTTTCCTTTTTTTTTTTGGGTTTTCCATAGCCACACAACGCACGTAAGAAATGCGGGGGAAAATGCAGGATAAATATGGAATTATGAAGAGACCACGATTAAGTGGGCAACGGTTATACAGATTTGTTTTTGCTTGGCAGGCAGACGACAGTGATGAATGTACCCTAGCAACCATGTGCGTAAATGGAATATTCTGGGTTCAGCAGGGGTGCCCCACACCCAGCGGGCATTCAATTAAAATGCAAATTAATTTATGTTGCGAGATTTACATAAATATTTTGCTTGTTTAGAAATGTTAGAAATAAGTTAAGAGCTTGGAAAATATATTAAAATATACCTTAAATCTGTTTACTTTTCTAGATGCCGTTGATCTATTAATAAGCTCTTGAAAACCCCAGTGAAAATTATTTAATTATGATCAACTTTTCCCAGAGATACCATCAAGGTGGGAGAAATAACCCCAAATCGGATTGGTCAGTATTCAGATGTGATGCCTGGTTAAATTGCTTTCGAATCCGCTTAACTAGGAATCAAACTCCAGCGACAAGTGTTATATAATTTGTATAATTTCCGATAACTGTTCGCCCAGTATGATCTGCGGCTAATCGCCTTATGTGTGGCATCGAAATGCGTTCGAAAGTTACTAAGACCTGGGCTGGTTGTTGGTTTTCGAGTTCGAGTTCAACACACATTTATTTGTTCGCCGTCATTGTGCTGAATTATGGGGACGCTGGGGCTTATTTATTAACGAAGATGGCCTCTTCGGGGAACCTCTTCGGGTTTCACTTTCCAGCCCCATACAATTACCAACGATCAGCGATTCGAGAAGAAACGACAAACCCACAAATTTGTTTATAAATGTCGCACAATATTTATTTGTTGACGCCGTCATCGATTTGCCCCGGCCACAAGGGCTCCCAAGAAATTTATGAGGCTTATGACAATTTGGCTTTATGCCCGGCCCGGGACCGGGCCAAAAGGTGAAGGGTTGACAATGGGCCATAGAATCGAAATTGGCTGCAAGTGTAACAAAAGATCAAAAGAGACGGAGAGCTAGACGAGACTAAGCGATTCCAATTCGAAAGCGAGCAGCCGGCGGAAATTTATGCATAATTTCTGTGACAAATGGAGGAGGGACGGACGACCGGGGGACACCGGACCGGCATGGAAAGTGTGAAAAGTGCAGTTGCTGGCCAGCTGCTGAGCCATTGATAATTATCATAATTGTGCGGTGTAAAAAAAAGCAGCAGAGGAAAATGAGAAGTGAGCGATGAGTTCGGCAATAGATACAAATTTTCATTGGTGACAAAAGACCCTAGGGGCCTTTGTATTGCGCTCAAGCACCCGCTGCCACACTATATACATATACATAGTATACCATGGTAACTTTCATTCTTAGACAGACGACAAAGTCACTGATTTGTTGCGGTTGCCGTTTCTTATTTGCTGCCTCTTATTTTCCCAGTTTTTTTTGGGGTTGCCGCCAAGCGCTGCCTGCTGCCGCCTGATTATATGGTACGTGCTATTTCATTTGCCGACAGCAGATACAAGATACAAGATACAAGACACCAAAGACACCAAAGACACCAAGATGCACAACTGGCAGCCGCAAAGCGAGCAGCCATGAAATCAAGGCGAGGGCCATGAATCTCCTCGAATCGGGGAATGCTCTTCTACACAGAACCTCACAGGGAGAGGGTATAGCTCTTACAGAGATATCTTTATATCTTGGGATCTGGAGATATAATCATAAATATTTCCCGAAGGGAAATAAAGAGTTATTTTCTGTAATATTTATTTTTATCGATCACTTCTGGCTTGTGGCTCTTTCGTTTTATGTGGCCATAGTTCTTGGCCAAGTAATGGGACCCGCAACAAGGTTGACACACCATCAACGGCTATGGATGATGATGATGATCATGGCTGCGTCGCTGGCTCACATCTTCTCCTGCATCTTCTGGTTGTAGTTTCTGTGCGGCTTTAAGTGGCCTTACCTAGGCAACAACCGGCAATTATGATCCGCTAGCTGCGGCTTTGCCCGCCAGGCATGTCAACGCCTAGGACCCACCGATTCACCGATTCACGGGAATTCTGGGAAGCAATTCCCCCACCCCCCGATGAAGCTATATACCTCCCCCAACCTCTCTCCCACCCATTTATGCAAAATGAACCGGCGAGAGATTTATTTTAATCATTGTTGCTCTGTGTAAAAGTGAAAATGCAGCTGTGCGTCGTCGCAGAGGTTGGTGCAAATTATGAAATTAGTATTATGTGAAACGGAGTTAAAAGTGTGATTAAACTGGGGCTGCTGCTGCAGCACACACTGTGTGTGTGTGAGCGGCCATATGAGGCATAAAAAATACACCTGCCTGCCGCATAATAAGACAAGCCGCAAGTCCCAAGTCGCCGGCAAAAGACAATGAAAGTCAACTAAGTGCCTCGCAGTCAACAGAGTGTGCGTGTGTGCGTGGTGTGTGTGGTGTGCGTGGAGTGTGTGGAGTGTGTGGTGTGCGTCGTGTGTGTGTGTGGCAATTAATATCATTTCAGCGTGGATGCGGGAGCCACCGGCGCAGCGGCTCGGGTTTCCAAGTGAGCAGTCGCCCAAATTGAAGTGCCATAGCCCAAAGGGGTTAGACCCTTCGATGCTCAGGGTTAAAGAGCAAGGTTAAGCCGTGGATATGGCCTGAGCTTAAGGTTGATTTTAGAGAATATCTATTGCTTGTACTATTTATTATTTATGGGTATTATTAAGGATGATATACAGTTCATAATCTATAGAAATTAGTGTTATAAAATGAATTAATGTAGAGCTGGGGAAAAATCCATTTTGTATCACATCGATGTTTTCAATCTCTTAGATTCAAAGAAAATATTTTCGTATTACAAATACATATTGATATATAGATTTCATACATAAATCTAAGGGAATTTTTATTTTTCCCAATTAAAAAGATGAATTCATATTGAAATCATGTTCATATATAACAAGTAAGAAAAGCTAACTTCGGGCGGAACCGAAGTTTATATACCCTAGCAGATAATTTGGGGACTTATTATAAACGATTTTTATAAAATATAACATGTATAATGTAGAATGTATGCAAAATGTAAAATTTATGTGTAAAATATGAATTTAGACCGATCTTTCCTATGGCAGCTATGTGAAATATTGGTTCGATATTAGTTAGCGAATGTACTTAGTAAGGACATCTGCATACTAAGTTTCAACAAAACAAAAAAAAAATTTCTAATAAATAACTAAATAACTGGGCCAAAAAAGCCTTAATATGCATTTAAGAAGCGGTTCTGTGTTAGTTTTTAGTAGGATTATTAATCTGCATACTAAGTTTCAACAAAATAAAAATGTTGAAATTTAAAAAAAAAACACAAGGGGTAACACTTGTGTTTTTTAGAAAAATTTGAAACATTTTTTTTTTTTTTTAATTTTTTGTGAATTTCCGAAATGAAATTTCTGGGGTGTAGCTGTATTTATATAATAGGAGCACAAACTAAGTTTTACTCAAATATCTTGCAAAATGCCGAAAATATGCCAATTTTTCCATATCGTTCCTATGGCAGCTATATGATATAGTGGTCCGATTCCGGCCG